>JAMPIV010022851.1:0-15953 GCA_024509875.1 Oreohelix idahoensis
ATATATATATATATTGGTATATATATATATACTGGTTCTACAGACAATTGCATAATGTAAAAAAAAAACAGGCAGACAAGAACTGGTTAAAAATAAGAATTCAGCGAAAGAATATAATACAAATGTGATGAAGACATGACGTTAGAGTTAACACGGCGAACAGAGATCAATGACGTCACAGCGAGAGATGAAATTTCAGCTATTAACACACTTGTTTTCGGCAGGAGATGAGAGGAGGGAGGGAGGGCTAGAAAGAGGGATGGAAGGGTTTGATATGTGATCAATAAAACCCTTGACGTCAATGCCCTGTGGTGTGACTGCATTTCTGTTTGTTATTTTGATTTTGCGAAAAGTACAGAATATTTCTGGCAATAGTGTCAATAATGAAAAAAATGTGTGTGGTAATAGTGTCCATATTCCTATTGGGGGAAAAAAAATTGTTGATATAGTGTCTGTCACATATTTACTGAAAATACATTTGTGGCAATAACATTTAATTTATACGGACAACAGCAGTAAATATTACTATTCAAAATATAAGTCTGATAACTGTGCCCTTACATTTTTATGAAAATTATAATATCAGTAGTACACAAAGGCTGTTACACATGATAATCTAGAATAGATAGTATGCAGGATAATCTACACGATTACTTGATGGAAAGACGTGACCAGTTAAAGCCGATAACAGATGAAACAGCAAGTTACCCGCCAAAATATGGCGGGAAATAATTAATGTGTTCTTTCCGCTGCATGTCCGGAAGACACCACTAACTTCTCATATTGTCATTTCATTCATTTCCATTTTCCTTCAGAAGTACAGAAACACTCAAACAGTGTGGCACGAAAGCATAGACGCTTCATCTATGATAAAAAAATATGTGATGGAGAGACTTATTGATACTTACCCGCACTGCTTAATATAAACGAGGAAAAGTCCAGAAATATTATGACCGACAAGCAACATAGGCAGGAATATCTTTAATAAAAAAAAAAAAAAAAACAAACAAGCGCGTCATTTTGTTCCCGGGCAGGAACGAAACCATGAAAAGATTGCAAATATGGTGGGAAAAAAAAAGGAAATAATGTTAGCATTAAGATAATTCTTTAAAATAGGATATTTACAGGGAACACATGAAAGAGATAAGTCAAAGATTGGACACGCAAGAAGGCGACGGAAGGACAGTATATAAATAAATGTAAACACATTGAAAACAGATGAACTTAATTCATGTTGTTTATGATAGAGTGTTCTATTGGCAGTGTGGTTACAGCGCTGACCTCTCGCGACAAAGGTACCGGGTTTGAAACACGTTAATGGACACCTGACTCTTCTCATGTGTTAGGAAAGGCAAAGACAACGAGGAAAGGAGCTGGTCACCTCACCTCTCGAAACTGGACCTAGTATAGTGAAGCCTCTAACACCATTTCTCTACGGCAGTATGTGCTATGGGACTGCCTTTAACTTTACCTTATGACAGACTGGATGAGAAAAGGTCTATAAGTCGGTTTCTTTTTCAAGTACCATGCCAACTGGCGTGGGTGATTAAGTCTGTCCACAACGTCGTGTCCATAGTGAAGTTGGTCAGTTTGTCTGTCTATAAGTAGAAAAAGTTAAGAGCAAGTGAAGCCAAGCTGGGAAGAACTTCTTGTTCTTTCTCCTTGGCGATCCTAACGGAGCATGGCACTGAAGTTGTTCTTAGACAGCCTGCATTAACTCATGTGCTCCTTACGTAGCATTGAGCCAGCACTGCAACATTGTCTCCAGGAAGCCTGTAACAAGGATATGCATGCTCTTACAGTGATGCTTTCTGTGGCATCAGTTTTACATGATAAGGTTGCCAGCCCCGTTAACATCTCGTATTGAAATCGCATGATGATGATTATAATAATCGTAGCAACAATTGTCATCATCTTCTCCTTCTCCTTGGATCCTTAACTCTTAACTGACAAGGCAGTCATTGGCCATCACGCCTAGTGGCGTCTTGTAGGGCAGCAAAAAACTGTTGCCATTTTGCTCGGTCAGTGGCCATCCTTCGTGCCGGGACCCAACTCTGGTTCATGCTTTACATCTCAGCAATCCACTGTTCTCCGCCAGGTTGTCTTTGGTCTGCCTCTCTTTCACCGTCATTCAGGTGATGGTGTCAAGGTCCCTTTTGAGGACATGACCATCAGTAGGCAACTAATATACTATTGGAGATCACTTCTGCTTTCTCCGTGACGCTTATACATTCCCTGTTAGTGGTGAACAATCCAACGCTTGGCGAATTCTGCTTTGCAATGATAGGAAGAGGCGAGATATGAGGATCAAAAGCAACGTCGCTAAGGGAAGAACTGGCATTAACTAAATTGAAGCAGGATTAGGAAGTTATAAATCAAGAGTCTAATAGCAAAGACACTAGCTGAAAAGCTGAGAGAAGCATTAGACAATGCACAGAAGGAAGACATGCGTGTCAATTACTTTAAAGAAAAAGGGAAAAGCTACTACTGGACACTGACGGATCTAGGAATTGTCCAAGAGAAGGGCTAAACATCAGAATGATAAGGCTACCCCCGCTCCATATTTACACATAGCGTCCCGCCACATACAATTACTTACAAACTAGGTTCGTAACCTTCAGGTTACTTGCCATTGTTTAGTACCAGACATGTTTTAATTCGTCCGTCGCTTGGCCTAACGATTAGTTACATTTAAGTCTCATTGTGAGGGAGGGGGGGGGGGGGGGTTGATACTGGAGGGGTTGATATGAAATAATGGTTTTAAAGTCCCAAGGGCGGGCGACCATTTTGGATCCGCCACTGACTCCAGCTCAATTAAGGAACCGGCCACTTTGGAACAGAGGAAGTGACCTTGAAATAATTGAATGAAACTAGTGACCATTAAACACGTTTTGCTGCAATGCACGAAATATGACCAACATAGACAACACGTAAACAAGTTCCTGTAAAAACTGAAAAAAAGAACTGAATGTGGAAAATGTACTTGGTACCAAATCCCCACAAGTACTACAACAATTATTAAAGCAGTTTTATCACCCAATAAAAAGCCACAATTTAATAGTCGACACGATTAAAAGAAACACAAATTTCTGCATCTAAATTTTCATACACCACCAACAATGGTAAATTTTCAATACAACACCAACAATGGTAAATTTTCATATAACACCAACAGTGGTAAATTGCCATACAACACCAACAATGGTAAATTTTCACACAACACCAACAATGGTAAATTTTCAATACAACACAATCAATATTACATTTTCACACAACACCAACAATGGTAAATTTTCAATAGAATACCAATAAAGGTAACAAAGCACCGCCATAAAGAATTAATACAGAACACAATAAAAAAATATATAACACTAAGAGATGGCGTTCTGATATAACCGACATGCTTATGGATGATGATTGAAAGGACGCGCTACGCAAAAACGTAGGACACACGAATAAAAGGGACTTTGTGTCATCAGGTTTAATGTAGTATTTATTTTAGTCCAAAAGTATGTAGCATTAAAATACTAAAATTCATATAAATATCATCATGATCGTTGTCGTCATCACCACAACAACCAGAGCCACACACAGCATCATCACCATCATCATCATTTTCATGGCTATGGAGTCGGAGTCGTGGAGTCGGTCGTTATTTTTAGTGAAGTCATAGTCGGTAAACAATGTCCAGACACCGACTCCGAATTTGATGCAAATGTGACTGGTAAAAAACTGTAGTCGAAGTCGGAGTCGGTAGTTGGACTTCTAAAATTTCAAGAGTCAGTGTCGGAGAATTTTTTGGTGGCTCCACAAACCTGATTATCATGAAAAAAAAAAAAAAACGCAGACTGGCGACAGATGCTATGCAGAGTAAGGAAACATGTTCGCAGTATAACAAGGCCGTCCTTGTACCCGAGGGTAAGAGAGGCAAAGGCGATGGAAAGACTTAAACGGACAGCACAGGGCAGGAGCACTTGGGACGAAGTAGTTGAAGGTCTATGCTCATTGAAGAGTTGAAAGAAGAAGAAGACATAAGTATAGATAGCCGTCAAATACCACAATCGTCACCACTGCAGCATGGGCAACAGCAGATAAGTCAAACTTCGATACAGTCAGCAGATTCCAAAACCAAGCAATGAGAATCATTACTGGAAGGATGAAGTCAGCACTTATAAAACAACACGAAAAGATTACATGCCTCCAGCTAATGGAGGATAGAAGAGATAGCAGGGCCCAACAACAACCTGAACAATTCAAGAGACTAACAGACCATCCAATGTGCCATAGAATAAATGCTCTAAGAAGGGAAACACTCAAGCGAAGCAACTTTGTAGAATCAACTACAACAAAGATGAGTGCATTAGCCACACATGCTTTATCAACAACCAAACATTTCTACACTGCACACAAGCTCCCAGTTTGGAAACAATAGTTTCCCTGAATTGATAGAAGATATTCGTGGAATTGAGAAAAAGAAGATCCAGACTGCTACAGATAGAAACGCCACAACGACAAAATACATAGAAAAACATTACTCAAGCAACACCTGGACCCATGCTTACACAGATGGATCAGCAAAAAATCCAACAGAAGGTGGAGGTATGCCTTTGCACTTAAGCACTGCTACACAAAAAAATTGTCAGTGGCAACAGGAAAATTCTCAAGTAACTTCAGAGCAGAGGCAGAGGCCTTACAAATTGCAGCAGAGGTTCTAATGGCAGAGGACAGCACCAATAGACAAGTTGTTTTCTTCACAGACGCAATGTCAGTAGTTGCAACGCTGAGGAGCCAGAATAACGTAGAATTGGATGATCTAAGAGTTGTGCTCCACCAACTATGTCAACGGTACAAAAGGGTTGTCACACAATGGATCCAATCTCATTGAAGCAACCCCGGCAATGAAGAGGCTGACAGACTGGCAAAGGAAGGTGGAATGCTACCTGTTACGCACAGAATTTTTTCCGAAGACATTGTATAATTATTTTCTAAAGACAGTGTATAATTAGCTTGCTGAATGTACACTTAATTTTGTTCGGTCAAAGCTAATAACCCTAGTATTGACTGGTTTAACCATTTTTCAAAATGATTGGTTACCTTCTCTTGTGACGGACGCGTCGGTTCTATTTTATTGAACATGTGTGTCATTCCTCCTTATAGGCATATCGGACAACTGTTTCTTTGGAATGATTGAAACCCATGTGTTGAGGTTTTTATTCTGTCCATATAAGGCGGCGATTTATTACAAATCTTTATCTGGAATGATTCCTACATCGTCTCGTTTGATTCTCTACTCAGGTTGGTATGCGTTTCTGATGCATTTCCGGACGTTAGGTGTGCTTGAGGAGCTTTCCTGTCGGGGAGTCTTATGAAAAGTTTGTGAAGCAGAGAGGACGCTTCTTGCGTCTCTGTGGTTTCTTTGATAGGGAATTAGGAGCCTTACCCTATTGTGAGCTTATTTTAGCTTACAAGGTTCCCTTCCCTTGGATGATTCATAAACGCCTGGAGGCGTGTGTTTTTTGGTGGTGTGTGATTTCGAAAACAATGTAAATACCTCAATTATGTTTCAAATCTGTAGTCTACACCTTTATCGTTGACAATGGGCGATCTCTTGCTCCTCTTACGAATTACTGAAATAGAGGTTCTTCTACTAGAAAGTCACGCCCCCCAGGTATCTTTCAAACCTGAGAGTACATAGGTACAACGGTCCCATACTTTTGCCCGAAGGACAGTGCTATGATCCTATGAACGTCGCTATGGTTCAGCGATTGCCACCTAACGTCGAGGTTAGACTTAGGAGTTGGCCTGTAAAGGTCAGCTTGACCTATACTCCTGAACACCATCCCTCGTGCGACTTAATGATTAGACTCATTTAGCACATCGGATCAGTGAGAGGAGTATTTAAGCACTTTTGTAATATTGGAGCCAACAGTATAATCCCCTTTCGGCGCCATATCAATTATTTGAGTATCATGCCAGATGCATTGATGAACATAACTTATGCTGGATTTTTCGTGAACTGTCATGACTATGGATATTGTTGAAATGGAATTGTACAGTTACCTGTCCTTGTGGCGTTCCTAAATATAAAACATGGAAAAACGTCAATAAAAGTTTACACCATTATATGATTTTTACTTTCCATGTCATACCTCATAAGTGAGAAACTTGTGAACCACACATCACCCACACTCACAGCCAAACCAACAACAGACCAGTTTAAGAACACCTTGCACTTTCAGGTCTAATTGTATACCTGGTTGTCGATAGGGGGGTGGGTACCAATACTTTGGCTACACTTAAAACGATTTGACATTCAACTGCAACGTTCATAGTGGACAGAATGCATCACCAATCCACCCTTCATCATTTTATGGTGGCCAATACTGGTTCAACTGGTACCAGCACTCACGGGGGGTCAACAAACCCATTCATTCTACAAGAATGCAAGTTCGTGAACGATACTTCCTGCAAGATACAACAGCTAGCACTGACGTAAGCATTCCGCTATATTGTGAAAGTACCCCACCGGCGCTGCCGACAGTGTATCGAATTCATAAGCTTTCAGAAGGACAAGTGCCGATGAAGCTTTACTCATTACTGCAGTTAGAAGGACAAGTGCCGAGCATTGTAGGAAGAAGACAAGTGCCGAAACCACATTTCCAGTATCATAAGCTCATTTCCTGCGTCATGGCTATTTATGGGGAGCAGTTGTCGATCAACGTTGGATCGATTTATCCTCAGTATGCAGAATCGCAACCTGTTCTGCACCGTGCTGACGTTTTTGACATTATTAGCATTTAAGTGGCTCCTGTTTAGTTTATGAACTGGTGGCCCTTATGTTCTAACAGAGCCTATCTGTATTTTCTTCACATTCTTGCTGTTTTTTGTTACATTTATATGGTTATGTTTGTTATATGTTATATGTGTCTAATATTTCATCGGTTCGGATGGGTAGGTGAACTCTCATAGATAGCATACAACGTCATAGAGGTATCTATATTGGAGAGCGTGGCATTAGGGGACAAGAGGCAATTTCCTTAATTTGAATTGTTATGCCAATATTATATTTGCTATTTACCGTTTTAGTTTGTGACGGACATGTGTGAGTTTTTGTTTTCGTTATTTTATTCGCATTCCTTAGTTTTGTTTTTGATTTTTTTTGTATATGCTAGTCTCCTCTTTTCTATTATTCATTTCTTTACACACCATTTTGTATACACTGTGACTCATTGTTTGTTTACATTTTTCGCATTTGTCATCACATTCCTTTTGTGATATTTTCATTTAAGTTGTCGCTGTTTATTTAGTTGACTTTTGCGAATGTTTTCGTAATTGTTCTTTGTTCCTTAATATTGTTTACAAATTGTCTTTGACTTTGTTATTTTTTTACATGTCTTCGATCTTGTTAATGTTTAAAATAGTTCTTGCATAGTTAGCTTCACTGATTGTTAGCATATTTGCTCATGCACTATTGTTTGTATAGTGCACTTATCATAACTAACTGGTGGATCTACTCATGCACTATTTACCTATGTAGTGCAGTTTATGAAAATAACTGATGGATTGTGTTTATGCACTAATTTGTAAGTGCCCTGATGATTAAGAAGTGACTGGTGATATGATTATACATTTGGATAATACCAGTTTCATTGTCAAAGACTTGATTCCCCCCAAGAGATTGGATAAACATTGTGTATTATACAAGTACTTTTATTTAAGGTCCTTTTACTATTAAGGGTGAAAATAAGATAAATATTTCAGTTTTGGAGGACGCAATATATTAGACATCATTCTACACTTGAGTACTTTAGTGAGCAAGAAATCCCTTGGTAAACTGTGAATAGTTAATGGAAGAATATTCGACTACTCAATAGATAAAGCAATGAAGTGGAAGATGAAAAAAAGGAATGGAAGCTGAGCAAAAGAAATTGCAGATTCAGGTGATGAAAGGAGATTCCAAATGGAAATGGGAAAAACAGAAAAGAGAAGCTGAAGGCTGAGGAGAAGAAGATGGACAAAGAGGCTGAAAATAAAAAGACTTGAAAAAGGGCTTAAAATATAAACTGAGAAGCAGGCTGAAGAAAAAAGTTACAAAGAGGAGGCTGAAGAGAAAAAGTTACAAAGAGAAAGGCTGAAAGAGAAAAAGTTACAAAGAGAGGCTGATGCGAGAGAAAGCAAAAATGGAGCATGAAGAACAACCCTTAGCTTTGGAGTTAGAAAAGTTGAATTGTTGAACACTGGAATAGCTAATGATGCAAATAAGGTGCAATAAGTTCAATGCAAGTACTTTTAAGATTAAACTAAACTGTATATACAAGTGCTTCCAGTGACCGATCATAACGTTTCAACTCTGGATATGATTTCGACACGTGCATTGTAAAAGCACGATAACATAGAGAAAATCACTGTTTGTTTATCAGTATGACCATTTTACTTAGAGGTGAAACTTGTTGAGTAATGCTTAAGTCTATGGTAGCGATGAACCTGACAAGAACTATTATGAGGGTTATCAGGGCAGTCTTTGTTAAAGAAGTGACCAACGTACAAGAACGACGGCTATCGACCTTCAATTGATAAAAATATCGCAATTTGCCCAAGATACAGGAGTTGCAATCATCTCTGAAATTCATTTCAAAGAATACGTCTTACCTTTTTCCACGATGGGTTTGTCATGTCTAAGACGAACATACCTAATAAGCACTTATGGACTTTACTACATTTCTAAGAGACAAGGTTATGTCTTCCATAGTCAATGAGACTCTTTTTCTTTCTTTTCTATCATGAGCCGTAACCTAAAAACAGAAAAGAAATTCGGGAAAAATACTGTTGCCATAAGTCAACTTGCTCATCCGCACGTAACAATTAGCAACTCTAAAGTCAAAAGAAGCGTACCTGCCAGTTGCTTTCGGACAGCACCCTCATGGCCCAAAGTTTCATGCGGTAAATGTCAGCGGTAGCCAACAAAATTTTAATAAGTAAGAGTCTAAACCGTGAATTATGCTCCATAATCAATAGGCAATCAATTTCAAGGTGAAATTCACTTCTTCGCAGATACTGGAGACCAGCTGAGACTATCACGGTATACATAACGCCCAATAATTTTAAGACATTGTCGCAAAGGTAGTCAGATATAGAGAAACTATTTGTGTCCGCGGAAGACCCTCAAATCCAATATAAATAAGGTTCTCAACCAGTATATAAATGGTAGAATGACAGTTATGCAAACATGAATTCAGCAAACCAGGATAACAATGTAACAGTTTAGGGAGTTTAAATGATAAGTGCAGAGGCCAATAATTCGACGGTAGAATTCGCAACATAAATAAAGATGATATCAACAGGCAAACTCTGTACAGCAGAGTCTCAGGGAGCAGTGTAAACAAGGTGAATTTGAAAAAAAAAAAAAAGGATATAAAACTCTAGTGCTATCACATGTTCTGCCTTGACTTTAGTAGGGGCAACTAAAATGTTCCCCAATGCAGTACTTTGTTCCGAACCGGACTAATACCGTAAACGACTTCATTAAGCTGTGGTCGATCCTCCTTCCCCGCTCTTAACTGCTGCAGCGTTGCGGCAGACGGGAGAGGATTCTCTTATACTACATAAGGGTCTTGTAAAATAGGATTCCATCTCAGTTCTAGTTGATTGTGATGTACTACTATTGGAGTTAGGCAATCTCATGTAAATCCATCCTGTTCTAACAGGAAAGGTCATCAAATGTGTAACAATTGTGGCACTTTTGGAAACGTATCTACAGCCATAATACAAATTCACTCCCCTTCCTTTACGGGAGATGTCCACGCGTGTCTCCTTCCAAATCCTATTGCGGACCTTATTATTGGTCGTATTCACGGAGTTAGGGAATGTACCCCACAGCAGATTGCTGTTTGGGAAGAGCAAAACATTGAAGCTACCAATGCGGTGGTCACAAGAGCACATGCTCTGGATCCACCTCAAACTTCATTTACTGATAATAAGAAGTAGATACCCACAATAGTCACTTGATATATTCACGTTACTCATTTATAAATTGCCAAGAAGAAGATCATTCCTTTTACAAAAAATAAACTTGCATTCTAGGCAAAAAAGGTGAATCCAAATCATGAATACTAATAGAAAAGTCCCATGGATTTTCTATTGAAGTACGGCCGTACATGGTGCGTATGGTTCAAAGTACTCGTCAACTCCAATTCATCTCACAATTCATGTGCCTAAGATTATTGAGATATTGCAAATATTGCATACATGCTCATGACCTCGCAATAGTGCAGGGTGACATAAAGGTGCTTTTGCCGTTCACAAAATCGAGGGTTGTCTTGCGTCTTTTCTTTTGGGCCATTTTGTGGAGCAAGGAAAGACGGTTAATTTACTGTCCGTTACTTGCAAAGTGTGTCATGAGGTCAAATCGAAAGGACCACGACATGCGCGCTATCCGGCTCAGACATTCCTATTCGCCCTTTTCAAAAAAGGCAAAAGATAATATCGGACCTTTTAGAATTAAGTCGGCGCATAGGACGATCAATTTTATCCTGTACAATGTGTCGATAAGTGCACACGTTGGCCAGAGGCAATACCTCTCAAGAGCATCTCNACTGCTTGCATACTCAGACCTCTTTGGCTGGATATTTTCTCGCTTAGGGGTTATTCCCCGGAGAAAATATTGTCAGCCCATGGCACTCAACTTATATCAGACACTATGTCACAGGTAATGTCTATGCTACACATTAAAAGGTCTCTCAGCAGTATCTATCACCCAATGTCTAATGGGTTGGTCGAACGTTTAAATAGGACTCTGAAAACTTTACTTGGAAGATAACTGAGGAATCATCCTCAGATTGGACAGGGTTTTACCCGCGGCTCTCTTTGCCTAATAGAGAGGTCCCCAATGAACATACGGGGTTTTCCCCCTTTGAACTTGTCTTTGGCGCGCAACCGCGCGGCCCTATGTCTTTACTTCACGATCTAATCACTGCCGATAATATTAGCGATGAGACTCAATCTTCTTATGAGTACGTCATTGCTCTTAGGCAAAAGATCATCGAGGCATGCCAAACTAGCAACTTCAAACTCTTCATCCGAATTGCTAAAGAAAAGGCAAGGCAGTTTGCAAATAAGAATAGATGTCTACGACAACCTTGTCCCCAGGTGCAAAAGCACTCGTCGTCCTACTTTCCGACAGTAGGGTAAAATAGACTTACTTATTTGCAATGGAAAGGGTCCGTAATGCAATAAGTCCTCTAAAATGTTCCCTATGTTGACCTAAGTTGTCGATATTGATGGAAAGCATAAAACTTTCCACATAAATATGCTCACGGAATTTTATGAAAGACCTGACTATTTGCAGCCTATTTTCCAGTCAACGGACAAATTGCTCCATTCACCTCATGGTCATACTCATCCCTGGTCAGTTATACAGGAATGAGGGAAACTACCTTTCTGATGTCAATCCTCCACTTCCTGTGAACCCACTTCATTCATAACGGAATCTTGTGAAAAACGTTTCCGTTTCTCCTAATCTTTACCGCTGAGTGAACATCGAACAAGTTTCTTCGATGTACAAAACATTTCAGGATGATCCTTACCGACATTCCCGGGACACACACATGTCATTGAACATGACATAATTCTAACTGACAATAATCCTATCAGAGGAAACCCTATCCTATACCCAATCCACCTTTCAGTTCACAAGTCGAAAAGGAATTGGATGAAATGATTTCGATTGGAAATCATTGAACCATCCACTTCACCATACTCGTCGTCTATGGTTATTGTTCGAAAGACGGATAATAACATTCGCGTTTACGTAGAAGATCGCAAATTTAACCAAGTTACGAAGTTCGATGCTGAACCGATGCCTTTGTTAGAAGATCTACTGATTAGACTTTCTAATTCTAGATTCTTCACTAAACTCGAGTTGTCTAAAGGTTATTGGCAAGTGCCTTTTAACAGAACGAGCCAAACCTTTACTGCTTTTTCTACACCTATGGTTCTATTCCAATGGAATGTTCATGCCTTTTGGTCTTATGAACGCCCCTGCTACATTCGTACGCATGATGCGTCGAATTCTCGCATATCGTTCAGATGTCATAGCAATACTTAGATAGACATCTGTCTCTTCAGTGATTCCTGGGAAGATCACTATGGGGGTTTATATGAATTGCTGTCTACTCTTACGCGATATAATTTGACAGCAAAACCTTCTAAAGCTTTTGTTGGTTTTGGTGAAATCTCTTTCCTGGGTCATCGTGTGGTCATGGTCTCGTTGTAAAGACAGAGAGACCACATGTTTACATCCAAAATACTTAACATTCTCTGTCCCTAAGACGAAAAAACAAGTAGGTAGTCTCTTAGGTTTTTTCAACAATTTTATTGGACGATTCATTCCGATTCTATCCTTCGGATTATGGCACCTCTTTCTACATTTATTGAAGAAAGGTATCGCCTAAAATCTGGATCCGAATATGGTCTCAAGAATGTCAATCCTCATTAGACCAAATCAAGAATATCTATTTTCATCTCCACCTATCCATAAGGTTACCTACTATTGAGAAGCCTTTTGTTCTTCGAAGTGACGCCTCGTCCACAGGGATTGGGGCAGCACTAATGCAGGAGTATTCTGATACTTTGCATCCGGTGATGTATATCTCTAGGAAATTAAACGCTGCAGAGAAAGGAATTACTCGGTTTTAGTCCGCGAATTATTGGCTATGGTTTGGTCCAATTCTAAAGCTAACAAAGATTCCTTCTAGGCGCACACATTTCATTGTGGAAACCGACCAGAAAGCTCTTACTGCTATTCAGAGCAAAAACTTGAAGAGCTCGAGGTCCACTCGATATGCCATAGCTCTTCAACCATTCATTTTCACGGTGCGAGCTACTCCTGGTTCGGATGATGTGATGGCGGACATTCTGTCGAGATGCCCACACGATTCCACTTAATTCTTCTGTCATACTATATTTCCTGATATACAGAGTCACTAACAACTATATATGACATATCAGCACATATTTTTCTCACCTTTTGGGAATTGTATAACATTTGGTACCATATAATTTCCCTTTTTTCTGTTACCGATTTGGGATCATAATCGGAAGAAGGCTTAGTTTAGCGGATATAAGGGCAGAAGTTCGCATGGGCCACATTAATATATTGTATTTTGATGACTGTATTAAGAGATTTTAACATTTGTCATAAAATTATTGTTATTGATATTTTCGCAGCACATCATTGACGTCTGCGAGATTATATACATTGTGGACCCATAAAGTATATTCAAGTCCTATCCTAATTTGGAGCGGATTATGTCCACATCTTCTAGTAACGATTATATCCATGTCCTATGAGGAACAGCTGATTTATATAGTATTGATTAATAATGCATTGTATATGTACATTTTGTTTGAATATATGTTAATTCTATGTGCGGTATATTAGTATATTACAATGCTGTTTGCACAACACTTCATTGTGTAATACTTATGATAATATATTAATTTCAAGATTTGAGGTATGAGTATGATTTGGCATTGCATATGATGTGGCCATCACTGTGGCGTATGGGTTGGTGCACCTCCCTGGAATATACGTGACACATAGGGGAAGATTTTTCTCTAAGGATCTGAGATATAATCTCAGTTTCGCTCCATGCGTCGAGCTAGCCTCATATTAGGCATTATATCCGCGCATCATACGTGCGTTAGGAGCCTGTTTTTTCTGGCTCTAGGGATGAAAAAAAAAAAATTTCATTTTTTTTTTCCCCGGGGGTGCCGGTAATCCTGTTACGCACAGAATTTTATCGCAGTACATTGTATAATTATTTTCTAAAGATCTAATGTGTAATTAAGGGCAGCTTGTCTGAATGTACACAGTAATTTTTATCGGTCAAAGCATAAGTCTTCTCCTAGTTTTGAGACTGTGTTACCAGTTTTCAATGATTGGTTACCTTTTGGCTCTTGTGACGGGCGCATGCGTCGGTCCATTTTTTTTTGAACGATTGTGTGGTCATTCGCCTTACCATGGTAGTATCGAGTCAACGAGTTTTTGGAATGAATAGAAAACCTCGTGAAAATGAGGTCTTTATTCCTGTTCTATAAGGGCGCGTAGTCCTTTATTACAAATCGTTTATACTGAATAATTCCCTACTTGTCTCGATTTGATTCTTTACTCAGGTGATAGCGTATCATGCTGTATTCCTGCGACATGGTCCGGACGTTAGGTTGTGCTTGAATTAAGCTATCCTGTCGTGAGGGAGTCTATGAAAAGCCTGTGTGAAGCAGAGAGACGCTTTCTAGCGACTCTGCTGGTACTCTTTGATATGGAAATAGGATCCATTACTTGTGAGTTAGTTTTAGCTTACCAAGGTCCTTCCCTTGATGATCTCAAAACGCCTGGAGGGACATGTGTTTATACTTGTGGTGTTGATCTTCGAAGTCAAAGTAATACCTCATTCTGTTTCAACATCTGTAATCTAACTTTTGTTGACAATGGTCGATCTTCAGCTCACCTTACCAATTACAGAAATAGAAGGTTCTTTCTACTATAAGTCACGCCCCAGGTATCTTCATACCTGAGATAATAGCTGTACACGGGTCATACTTATCCCGAATGACAGTCTATGTTCTTGATAAACGCTACGCTATGTCAGCGATTGCCTACATACGTCGAGATTAGACTTAGGAATGGGCTGTAAAGGTCCGCTTGACCTATACCTCCGGGAACACCACCCTCGTGCGACTTATGACTGTATACGACGCAGTTTAGACATCAGCTCAGTGAGATTGGAGTATTTTTGATGCATTGTTTTGACTAACACAATTAGAGCCAACAGTAAATAATCCCCTGCGCGATACCATATCATCCATATTCACGCGATCCGAGTATGTGATAAACGAGGCGCAAAGCCTTTTTGCTCCATCTTTTTTCCTACAATTTTCATATTGTATTTTCTTCTCCGACATTTGCTCTTTCATCCCATATTTGCGACCCACATTTTCTATTTCATCGTTGTGATTTACTCGCGACCGGTATCTAGAGAACCACATTTGTTCTTTCATCGGGGGAAATAAAAGTCCTTTGATTGAGAGTCCCATTGCCTGACATTATCGTTTGAAACCCACATTGCATCGTGATAAATCTGGTAAAAACACATCTGGTCCACGAATCAAACATTCTGGGCATAGCTGTAATTTCTGTGACACCACATTGGACGCCCCAGATTGGCCAGGGAAACGTCTCATGCTGTAATGGTGTTTATCTTGGGTCGGCCGCGGTTCAGACAAGCGTTGATGATTACCACATTGGACGCCCACCTTGGCCAGGTGAACAATAACAATCAGAGGTCAAACTACACCCACGTTTGGACTGACAGGGGACAAGAGCGATCCTGTGAATGAGTGAACCAGAAGGGGCCATTAAGGATTGGTTGGTATGGCGGAGCTAGATGTCGGATCAGAAACCCATATTGGAACTGCAGAAAATATAATCTACTGCGTAGCTTGCAAGAGGAAGGAAGAGTCCAGATTTTTTTCCTTGTGAGGGAAGAGATTAATCCCAAAAACGCATAGCCTAACACACGTGTTTATTCAGAGTGGATGATAATTCTAGTTCTGTGATTAATTGTGTTCTTAAAGGATTTTGCGAAGGAAAAGAAAGGATTAGTAGGATCTAATTTATACTTATTAATACATTTTCTTATTTTAACCTCACAGCTAAACTGTTGCTGAAGATATAATGTTTCAAATAATTCTTGGGCATAACTGATTAATATAAATCAAAAGATTTTCCTAGAACATAATAGGATGGTAATTAATAGTTTCAATATTTCAACCTTTATCATCATCAAAGTCTCCCTATTGCAACACCCTCTCATCCACAAGAAATTTAACATCAATAAGAATTGAAACTCAGAGTGAGAGAGAGAGATGAATAATGAAGCAGTAGTTTTTAAGAG
>JAMPIV010022852.1:0-54184 GCA_024509875.1 Oreohelix idahoensis
CAGCATTACTCCTGGGTCCAGACAGCGACTAGTGAGGTGTCTCCAGAACACAGGGGAGCAATCGAGCAGAGGAGTCTTTTCCTGCCGCCATCACGAAAGTTAAGCCTCTGTGGCCAGTGGAGCTCAACATTATGTGTCCCCTCAAAAATGGACATTTTAGTAAAAAAAAGAGGGACAATACCTTGTTTAAATTGACAGGAACTGTGAACTTTTTCCCCATACTATTTCCCAGATAAACAAACACTTGAAGTCATGATGACAAATAACAACATAGCTTGAAAAACAAAACCAGTAGTACCTCATAGTACCACTACACAACTGACACACATAGGATAATATTAATAAAATATGTCACTACTAAGTTCATATTTATAAATTATGTATATATAAATTGTGATTACAATTGATTGTGATTCCTGGTTCACTTTGTAGTTGAATCAGGACATATATTAGTGAAAATAATTAATACATTTATATTTGAAACTTTACCAGTGACTCATTTAAGATAGTCTTATAGAATGTTAAATGTGTGTGAGTGTCACAGTGTTGTCAAGTGTGGTGGAATAAATTAAATTGTTTATCTGTCTGTTGTTGTTGTGACTTACACTTCATCATTTACATAACCCTAGACATTCAACGTAGTCATCACAATATTCCAGAATAATTCTGACTGAGTTATAAATGTGGTAGCAAGTAAGGTTATCTGTAAAACACTACACCTATTAGATACAGATACCTTCACAGCTGATCTCAGTCAGTACACTAAGTCCCCTATAAATATTTATATCATCCCACTTTACCACACACATCAACACATCCAGGAAAAAACGGATAGACTTAATAAGTATAGCCAGCAGGTGGGCTTGAACATCTATTTAAAGAAGTCAGAGGTCATGACGCTCAATGTGAGCAGCCCTGAGCCCATATCAGTAAGGAATCCGCAACTGGTACAGACAGACACCTTTACATACCTAGGATGCATAGTAACACCAGACTGCGGGGCAGGCAAAGACATCAACATCAGAATGAATAAAGCAAGAACAGCCTTTTTTAGCCTAAACCACATCTGGAAGTCCTCTCAATACAGCACAAGCACAAAATTAAGATTATATCAGAGCTGTGTGCTTTCTGTGCTTCTCTATGGTGCGGAATGCTGGAGAGTTACAGAGAAGGAAATGTCGAAATTGTCCACTTTTCACACAACATGCCTAAGAAAAATGCACCGAACCTTTTGGCCGAATACCATCACCAACCAAGACCTGCTTACTTGGAGCAAGCAAGAGGACATGCACACCATCATAGCTGGCAGACGCTGGAGCTGGGTTGGTCTCAGAAGAGACCCCGATGCCATCACAAGAAAAGCTATGCTTTGGACCCCTGAAGGAAAACGAAAGAGAGGCCGACCAAAAACAACATGGTGGAGGACTGTGGAGGCTGAGTTGCAAAGAATGAACCAGAGTTGGGGCACTGTACGAAGGATGGCCACCGATAGAGCAAAGTGGAATCAATTTGTTGTTGCCCTACAAGTCGCCACTAGGCGTGATGGCCACTGACTGCTTTGACGATCGGCGGCTAAGGTACAAAGAAGAAGAAGAGGGCAAATTCTGAGTTTAATGGGATGGTGGAATAGAATAAAGGACACATAAGTATGTGTCGGGAAACGAAATACTCAGCAGAGCGTTTCGTTTCTTTTCTTTTAGCATAGTTGGTATTGGTACCAGTTGAAGGGTACTATCTCTGGAACAAAAAGGGAACAGTGGCCTGAACTTTAAGTCGAGGGACTAACTTTGCAGACTCTCCCTGACACTCCTGGGAACGAGCTGCATCCTACAACCTTGACCAGCGATGAGCGTGAGCAGTGTAAAAAGAACCAACCCAGCGGTAGCAGAAACAACCACTGGCAGCTATGTGCAATATATAAGCTGCTAAAGTGAACTGTGTTTCCATAGCACCTACTATCCATCAATGATGAACCTTTGCTTTTAAACTATTCAATTATTTTCAAACTGTAAAAACTTAAGTGATTATTAAATTTTGTTATTTGTAATTTACAAATTTAACTTCGATTTAATCATTTTAAATGTACTGCATGTTTTTTTCAGTAAATTTACAACACACACTCTAAACAGAGCTATAGCATAATAAAAAGAATTCCACTGAGTAAATCAGGGGTGGGGGCTTGAACGAGCTAAGATTAACCATTGCTTAATTCTTTCTTCACAAAAGTTGTCAGCAGATTCTAGAACTAACGTGCTCAGCCAATGCAGCACTGTTTTCGCTTATCTGAAAATCTTGCGAAGATAGAAGCGTCATTACCATTCTAGTTACAAATCTGCCAAGAGTAATCTTGTGCGAAGGTAGACACCTTTGAAGGCACATATTAGATACTCTTGAGTTTTTGGCCACTGTTGGACTACTACTGCAAAGCAGGGCAGGCAATACCGTCCCAATAATTAATGATTATTGGGAATAGATGGGGCTAATGCATAACAGACTCAGTATGGCTAAGTCTCGCACAAATCAGTAAAGTTTGGAACAAGAAAATGTACTTTCTCACATAATTCTGCAGTAGAAGAACTTGTTTGAAAGCGATTTCTGTACATTTCCGCACGGTATAATCGTAGTTCAAATTTAAAAATAAAAAAACAGAAAAGGTCTACCTTCTTTTAGGTTTAAAGGTTAAGGAGTCCATAGATGATACTGCCGTGGGGTAGTATAGTGTTAGAGACTTCGGTATACTGAGTCCAGCTTCGAGAATTGAGTTGACCAGTTCCCATCCTCGCTGCTTTAGCCTTCCCCAACTCAAGATCAGAGTCAGATACCCATTTATTGCAGGGTAGACTTAAGCGTGACGCCACAATATTTCTAGGCCTGTACCTTTGCCGTGAGAGACCAGCGTTCTACCTTCTTAACCACTTGCGAAATAAAATAATAACAACATAACATGAGAGAGAACGGTCTAGTCAAGTTATAGTGGGAGGGAGGGGGGGGGGGGGGCGGAGCAGGGGCGGAGCAGGGGCGGGGGGTCTGTGAAAAAATAAAGACAGAATAGGACTACTGCACCCTCAGGCATGTCGAACAAGGCTACTGATGTGAGGTTGGGCATGAGGCTGGCAGATTCATCATGTAAAACCAATTGTCACACAAACCACAGCTGCAAGACCACGTGACTGTTTGGTGTAGGCTTCATACAAGCGGGGGAACCCACTACAGTAGTGGCTCTGTGCTCGGTGAGGAGCGCAAAGGGGAATGATGATGATGTTGATGATGACATTGATGATGATGATGATGATATTGATGATGACATTGATGATGATGACATTGATGATGATATTGATGATACTTTTGAATTGATGATGTTATTGATGATGATGATTTTGACTTGATGATGTTATTGATGATGATGATGATGATGATGATGTTGATTTGATGATGTTATTGATGATGATGTTGATTTGATGATGTTATTGATGATGCTGATGTGATGATGTTATTGATGATGGTGATGTTGATTTGATGATGTTATTGATGATGTTGATTTGATGCTGTTATTGATGATGGTGATGTTGATTTGATGATGTTGGTGATGTTGATGATGATGTAGATGATGTTGATGTTGTTTATATTGATGATGGTGATGATGATGATGATGATGATGATGATGATGATGATGATGATGATGATGATGATGATGATGATGATGATGATGATGATGATGATGATGATGATGATGATGATGATGATGATGATGATATGTATATTGATGATGATATTGATGATGCTGTTGATGATGATGTTGATATTGATGATGATGATGATATTGATGAGGATGTTGTTTATGATCATGATTATGCTTTTTTAATAGAATAAGTTATAGTCCTATTTGAAAATAGTTTCTGCACATAAGATGCAGATCTTTAGGTGTTTTTCTGCTGGACCTGCGCCCTAATATAACCGACGCACCATGTATCTGGGTTAAGCGTGTCGCATTGCCAAACCGAGGCAAAGCTCCTAAAAAATTAAGAAAGAAATGTATGCACAGTTCTGAACACATCATTGAATTGAAAAAACAAAACATTTTTATAAACTTTGTAAATAGAATAATAACAATATAATACAAGATGGGGGCTACATTAAAAAATAAGCGACAAGAGAATTCACTAGAGACAGAGGGGAGAGGGAGAGAAATAGAGAGAAAGAAAGAGAGAGAGAGAAAGAAAGAGAGAGAGAAAAGAACAGAACGAGTGGACTGAGAAGAAAGGACAGAACACGATCAAGAACAAAAATAAAGGTAACTGTTCTCTTTAGACTTGTAAATTATAGATTGACGTCCCCTTGTACTGTTAGAACTTCAAGGGGGGGTTACTAAGAATCATTTTCAGTGACTAGATAATATCCTAGTATATCTCATTTTTTTTTACCTTACTACATTTTGTGTGTGTTTCTTTTTGTTTAAAACACATAGTAAAGGACATAAATGCATGTCGTACAAGGCATAAAGGCAGCAACTGCAGCACTGAGGTGGCTGTCTGAAACTCTATTTATCAGCCTTGTTGTTTGTTTGTTTGTTTGTTTTTTCATTTTCTTTAATTTATTTTAAAAACATACTTTTATTATGATGATTATTGCAAATGTATGATCTTATATTACTTTTATAATGATAAATGCCTTAAATAATGCTTAAAGTAAATGTGAGGATGAAAGGATATAGTATACATGATGAGAGGCAGAATGTCAGACGGGCCTGGGTTCCCAATTCTTAACTTTTTGAAAATAAAGTTCGTTCGTTCGTTCGTTTCTATTAAAAAGAGTAGTTTTGCGTCCGACACTCAGTCTTCGGTAGGTCCAAAATGGATAGCTGCGGCATGAATGGAAAACGTTCATAGGAAGCCTTGAATCTTCAGGAACTGTTGTTGATCTACTGTTCTGGTTATGTAGGGTTAAGTGCGGTAATGAAAAAGCTGACATACTAGCCTCGAGGGTAGCCATGTTGGGGACACTGGATATGGATAAGGGAAAGATACCAAAGACAATTGATGATCGCCTGTCAGAGAACGACACTACAATCGATGAATCAACAGAGCTAAGATTGTTGGAATTTGGCATCAAACGTAAGACTAGCAGCACCAAAACCTAACGGCAATTTTACTTATTCAAAAGTTTTAAAACAACCAAAATATTTGTTTTACATCTGATGTTAAAAGTCTGAACATGACAGAAGAGCATCTTGATTTTCTGTTGTTTTAATCTTCTTCTTCTTTGATCCATAACCACCAACCGTCAAAGCAGTCAGTGGCCATCACGCCTGGTGGCGTCTTGTAGGGCAGCAACAAATTGATTTCACTTTGCTCGGTTGGAGGCCATCCTTCGTACAGTGCCCCAACTGTGGTTCATTCTTTGCATCTCAGCTTCCACAGTTCTCCGCCAAGTTGTTTTTGGTCGGCCTCTCTTTCGCTTTCCCTCGGGGTCCATAGCATGGCTGTTCTTGTGATGGTATCAGGGTCCCTTCTGAGGACGTGGCCAACCCAACTCCAGCGTCTGCCAGCTATGATGGTGTGCATGTCCTCCTGGTTACTCCGAATAAGTAGTTCTTGGTTTGTTTTAATCTGGTACAACTTAAATCATGGATCTCCACATCTTCCTGTCTCCAGTTCATGTACTGTTTATCAGTTGTGCTGTTGACTTATTTCCATACAGTATACTCAAACTGTTCATGCACACCGTCATTTGCGCATTCTTCTTTGGTAAGCGTTACTATTTTCAGGAGAGTACATATAAGGGGATCAATACAATTAATGTCTAACTTTCAAACAAAGTTGCATCCCTTAGCGTTACGCACTGACAGAAAAGGCTGGGATTTTATATGTAGGATTGTGTAGTGCCTGGCCACGTTTGTCAATGCCAAGATACAACCTTATTTAAATAAAGCTCATTTGTTTGTTCATTATCCCACTCCTATCTATCTATCTATCTATCTATCTATCTATCTATCTATCTATCTATCTATCTATCTATCTATCTATCTATCTATCTATCTATCTATCTATCTATCTATCTATCTATCTATCTATCTATCTATCTATCTATCTATCTATCTATCTGTCTATCTATACATCTATCTATCTATACATCTATCTATCTATCTATCTATCTATCTACCTATCTATCTATCTATCTATCTATCTATCTATCTATCTATCTATCTATCTATCTATCTATCTATCTATCTATCTATCTATCTATCTATCTATCTATCTATCTATCTATCTATACATCTATCTATCTATCTATCTATCTATCTATCTATCTATCTATCTATCTATCTATCTATCTATCTATCTATACATCTATACATATCTATCTATCTATCTATCTATCTATCTATCTATCTATCTATCTATCTATCTATCTATCTATCTATCTATCTATCTATCTACCTACCTACCTATCTATTTATATATCTATCTACCTTTCTATCTATACATCTATCTGTCTATCTATACATCTATCTATCTTTCGATGTATCTTTCTATCATTCTATCTATCTATCTATCTATCTATCTATCTATCTATCTATCTATCTATCTATCTATCTATCTATCTATCTATCTATCTATCTATCTATTTTTTTCTTTCCTTCTTCCAATTCTCGTTTTCTTTCAAATTTCCATCTCTTCTCTCTTTCCCTACCTTCTCTTACACACTTCAACTGTCTCATTCTCCCATCTTGTTTCTCCATCTTCTCTTACGCATTTCTCCATATCTCCCCTGTTGTTTCTCAATCCTCTTTTATATATTTCAATTCTCCTCTCTTTCTCCATCTTCTCTTACACATTCTTACTCTCCCATCCTCACTTTTCGTTTCTCCATCTTCTCTTACACATTTCTATTCTACCATTCTCCCCTCTCGTTTTTCCATAATGTAGTGCGCCATTTTAATGTTTCATTCATCATGCTCCTTCCCCCCCTCCCCCCACCCTTACAAAGCATTGATCCATCACTACAGCTGCTCCTGCAGGGCGCCACTTTTCAACCATTTTAAACCAAATGTCGTCATTTTCTTCATTATCACATTCCTCTTTCTCTCTTTCTCCAAATTATCGATCTCTTTCATATTTCACATTCCCCTTTCGCATCTCCGTGTTCTGTTACACACTTCCATTCTCCCCTCTTTCTTCATAATGTAGCACGCAATTGTCATGTAATTGTTTACATCCAGGCAGTCTTAATGGACATACTTAGTACATCACGTAGCCCCATGAATGTTCGTGTTGCATTACCGTAACCAGATATAAGGAAAACACGTACAACATGCATAAATTAGTTGTCTGTGTATAATTCTCTACTATCTTTACATCTCTGAAGACCAACTTAAGTTCGGTCAGAAGACCAGTTATCTTGATTTTGCAAAAGCCGACTCCATAACTTGCTAATAATGTCTTGTAACAATGAAAGGACAAGCACCATTCGTGGACAAGCTCTACAGAGATTCAACTAGCCTCACACTGACTACTACTTTCTTTGAAAACATGTAAGTAGACGTCTGAGGGTGTGCGAAGAATGAAAGCCCTAACGTGATAATTTTGACTACAAATGCACATCTAAAAATATACACGATGTTATTTTTGTGGGGCTTGTCTAACTTTACTTTCCATATTCAATGTTGTAGTTTTGCTGAGTGTTTCTAACACCTTCATCATCATCAGCTGCCAATCTCCACGTCAAATGTCGACTGTAATGGATCTCCGACGCCTTCTGCCTCTTGTCTTGATGGTACACTCTGAGAGACTCTTTCCTGTCCATCTCTTGATGTTATCTTCCCACTTATAGCGCTGTCTTCATCTTGCATGTTTGCCTTCAACTCTTTCTTCCATTATGGTCTTCAGTAAGGGGTTATGATTTCTTAAATGGCCAAAGTATTGTATCTGTCCAAACTCTTTCAATAATTATCTTTTCAGTTCTATTATTTCTATGATCTCTTTCTTTGTTTTCTTCTCTTTCCATTTGATGCGACCCATTCTTCTATATATCTAAATTTCGAGAGCCTCAGTTCTTTCTTCTAATTGATTATTGATTGTCCATGTTTCTACACAATACAATAATGAAAAACATAAATAACATTTCATGATTCTCGGTTTCAATTTGAGAGTTTGTTGTTTAGATGTTAGTATTTGTCTCATGTTGTTTAGATGTTAGTATTTGTCTCATGTTGTTTAGATGTTAGTATTTGTCTCATGTTGTTTAGATGTTAGTATTTGTCTCATGTTGTTTAGATGTTAGTATTTGTCTCATGTTGTTTAGATGTTAGTATTTGTCTCATGTTGTTTAGATGTTAGTATTTGTCTCATGTTGTTTAGATGTTAGTATTTGTCTCATGTTGTTTAGATGTTAGTATTTGTCTCATGTTGTTTAGATGTTAGTATTTGTCTCATGTTGTTTAGATGTTAGTATTTGTCTCATGTTGTTTAGATGTTAGTATTTGTCTCATGTTGTTTAGATGTTAGTATTTGTCTCATGTTGTTTAGATGTTAGTATCTGTCTCATGTTGTTTAGATGTTAGTATCTGTCTCATGTTGTTTAGATGTTAGTATCTGTCCCATGTTGTTTAGATGTTAGTATTTGTCTCATGTTGTTTGGATGTTAGTATCTGTCTCATGTTGTTTAGATGTTAGTATTTGTCTCATGTTGTTTAGATGTTAGTATTTGTCTCATGTTGTTTAGATGTTAGTATTTGTCTCATGTTGTTTAGATGTTAGTATTTGTCTCATGTTGTTTAGATGTTAGTATTTGTCTCATGTTGTTTAGATGTTAGTATTTGTCTCATGTTGTTTAGATGTTAGTATCTGTCTCATGTTGTTTAGATGTTAGTATTTGTCTCATGTTGTTTAGATGTTAGTATTTGTCTCATGTTGTTTAGATGTTAGTATTTGTCTCATGTTGTTTAGATGTTAGTATCTGTCTCATGTTGTTTAGATGTTAGTATCTGTCTCATGTTGTTTAGATGTTAGTATTTGTCTCATGTTGTATAGATGTTAGTATTTGTCTCATGTTGTTTAGATGTTAGTATTTGTCTCATGTTGTTTAGATGTTAGTATTTGTCTCATGTTGTTTAGATGTTAGTATTTGTCTCATGTTGTTTAGATGTTAGTATTTGTCTCATGTTGTTTAGATGTTAGTATTTGTCTCATGTTGTTTAGATGTTAGTATTTGTCTCATGTTGTTTAGATGTTAGAATTTGTCTCATGTTGTTTAGATGTTAATATCTGTCTCATGTTGTTTAGATGTTAGTATTTGTCTCATGTTGTTTAGATGTTAGTATTTGTCTCATGTTGTTTAGATGTTAGTATTTGTCTCATGTTGTTTAGATGTTAGTATTTGTCTCATGTTGTTTACATGTTGTTTAGATGTTAGTATTTGTCTCATGTTGTTTAGATGTTAGTATTTGTCTCATGTTGTTTAGATGTTAGTATTTGTCTCATGTTGTTTAGATGTTAGTATTTGTCTCATGTTGTTTAGATGTTAGTATCTGTCTCATGTTGTTTAGATGTTAGTATTTGTCTCATGTTGTTTAGATGTTAGTATTTGTCTCATGTTGTTTAGATGTTAGTATTTGTCTCATGTTGTTTAGATGTTAGTATTTGTCTCATGTTGTTTAGATGTTAGTATTTGTCTCATGTTGTTTAGATGTTAGTATTTGTCTCATGTTGTTTAGATGTTAGTATTTGTCTCATGTTGTTTAGATGTTAGTATGTGTCTCATGTTGTTTAGATGTTAGTATTTGTCTCATGTTGTTTAGATGTTAGTATTTGTCTCATGTTGTTTAGATGTTAGTATTTGTCTCATGTTGTTTAGATGTTAGTATTTGTCTCGTGTTGTTTAGATGTTAGTATTTGTCTCATGTTGTTTAGATGTTAGTATTTGTCTCATGTTGTTTAGATGTTAGTATCTGTCTCATGTTGTTTAGATGTTAGTATTTGTCTCATGTTGTTTAGATGTTAGTATTTGTCTCATGTTGTTTAGATGTTAGTATTTGTCTCATGTTGTTTAGATGTTAGTATTTGTCTCATGTTGTTTAGATGTTAGTATTTGTCTCATGTTGTTTAGATGTTAGTATTTGTCTCATGTTTAGATGTTAGTCTCATGTTGTTTAGATGTTAGTATTTGTCTCATGTTGTTTAGTATTTGTTAGTATTTGTCTCATGTTGTTTAGATGTTAGTATTTGTCTCATGTTGTTTAGATGTTAGTATTTGTCTCATGTTGTTTAGATGTTAGTATCTGTCTCATGTTGTTTAGATGTTAGTATTTGTCTCATGTTGTTTAGATGTTAGTATGTGTCTCATGTTGTTTAGATGTTAGTATTTGTCTCATGTTGTTTAGATGGTAGTATTTGTCTCATGTTGTTTAGATGTTAGTATCTGTCTCATGTTGTTTAGATGTTAGTATCTGTCTCATGTTGTTTAGATGTTAGTATCTGTCTCATGTTAGTATTTGTCTCATGTTGTTTAGATGTTAGTATTTGTCTCATGTTGTTTAGATGTTAGTATGTGTCTCATGTTGTTTAGATGTTAGTATTTGTCTCATGTTGTTTAGATGTTACTATTTGTCTCATGTTGTTTAGATGTTAGTATTTGTCTCATGTTGTTTAGATGTTAGTATCTGTCTCATGTTGTTTAGATGTTAGTATCTGTCTCATGTTGTTTAGATGTTAGTATCTGTCTCATGTTGTTTAGATGTTAGTATCTGTCTCATGTTGTTTAGATGTTAGTATCTGTCTCATGTTGTTTAGATGTTAGTATCTGTCTCATGTTGTTTAGATGTTAGTATTTGTCTCATGTTGTTTAGATGTTACTATCTGTCTCATGTTGTTTAGATGTTAGTATCTGTCTCATGTTGTTTAGATGTTAGTATTTGTCTCATGTTGTTTAGATGTTAGTATTTGTCTCATGTTGTCTCATGTTGTTTAGATGTTAGTATCTGTCTCATGTTGTTTAGATGTTAGTATCTGTCTCATGTTGTTTAGATGTTAGTATTTGTCTCATGTTGTTTAGTATTTGTTAGTTGTTTAGATGTTAGTATTTGTCTCATGTTGTTTAGATGTTAGTATTTGTCTCATGTTGTTTAGATGTTAGTATTTGTCTCATGTTGTTTAGATGTTAGTATTTGTCTCATGTTGTTTAGATGTTAGTATTTGTCTCATGTTGTTTAGATGTTAGTATTTGTCTCATGTTGTTTAGATGTTAGTATTTGTCTCATGTTGTTTAGATGTTAGTATTTGTCTCATGTTGTTTAGATGTTAGTATTTGTCTCATGTTGTTTAGATGTTAGTATTTGTCTCATGTTGTTTAGATGTTAGTATTTGTCTCATGTTGTTTAGATGTTAGTATTTGTCTCATGTTGTTTAGATGTTAGTATTTGTCTCATGTTGTTTAGATGTTAGTATCTGTCTCATGTTGTTTAGATGTTAGTATTTGTCTCATGTTGTTTAGATGTTAGTATTTGTCTCATGTTGTTTAGATGTTAGTATTTGTCTCATGTTGTTTAGATGTTAGTATTTGTCTCATGTTGTTTAGATGTTAGTATTTGTCTCATGTTGTTTAGATGTTAGTATTTGTCTCATGTTGTTTAGATGTTAGTATTTGTCTCATGTTGTTTAGATGTTAGTATTTGTCTCATGTTGTTTAGATGTTAGTATTTGTCTCATGTTGTTTAGATGTTAGTATTTGTCTCATGTTGTTTAGATGTTAGTATGTGTCTCATGTTGTTTAGATGTTAGTATTTGTCTCATGTTGTTTAGATGTTAGTATTTGTCTCATGTTGTTTAGATGTTAGTATTTGTCTCATGTTGTTTAGATGTTAGTATTTGTCTCATGTTGTTTAGATGTTAGTATTTGTCTCATGTTGTTTAGATGTTAGTATTTGTCTCATGTTGTTTAGATGTTAGTATTTGTCTCATGTTGTTTAGATGTTTAGTAGATGTTTTGTCTCATGTTGTTTAGATGTTAGTATTTGTCTCATGTTGTTTAGATGTTAGTAGTTGTTTGTCTCATGTTGTTTAGATGTTTTTATGTTGTCTCATGTTGTTTAGATGTTAGTATTTGTCTCATGTTGTTTAGATGTTAGTATTTGTCTCATGTTGTTTTGTTAGTTAGTCCTCATGTTGTTAGTATTTGTCTCATGTTGTTTAGATGTTAGTATTTGTCTCATGTTGTTTAGATGTTAGTATTTGTCTCATGTTGTTTAGATGTTAGTATTTGTCTCATGTTGTTTAGATGTTAGTATTTGTCTCATGTTGTTTAGATGTTAGTATTTGTCTCATGTTGTTTAGATGTTCATGTTGTTTAGATGTTAGTATTTGTCTCATGTTGTTTAGATGTTAGTATTTGTCTCATGTTGTTTAGATGTTAGTATTTGTCTCATGTTGTTTAGATGTTAGTATTTGTCTCATGTTGTTTAGATGTTAGTATTTGTCTCATGTTGTTTAGATGTTAGTATTTGTCTCATGTTGTTTAGATGTTAGTATTTGTCTCATGTTGTTTAGATGTTAGTATTTGTCTCATGTTGTTTAGATGTTAGTATTTGTCTCATGTTGTTTAGATGTTAGTATTTGTCTCATGTTGTTTAGATGTTAGTATTTGTCTCATGTTGTTTAGATGTTAGTATTTGTCTCATGTTGTTTAGATGTTAGTATTTGTCTCATGTTGTTTAGATGTTAGTATTTGTCTCATGTTGTTTAGATGTTAGTATTTGTCTCATGTTGTTTAGATGTTAGTATTTTGTCTCATGTTGTTTAGATGTTAGTATTTGTCTCATGTTGTTTAGATGTTAGTATTTGTCTCATGTTGTTTAGATGTTAGTATTTGTCTCATGTTGTTTAGATGTTAGTATTTGTCTCATGTTGTTTAGATGTTAGTATTTGTCTCATGTTGTTTAGATGTTAGTATTTGTCTCATGTTGTTTAGATGTTAGTATTTGTCTCATTTTGTTTAGATGGTAGTATTTGTCTCATGTTGTTTAGATGTTAGTATTTGTCTCATGTTGTTTAGATGTTAGTATTTGTCTCATGTTGTTTAGATGTTAGTATTTGTCTCATGTTGTTTAGATGTTAGTATTTGTCTCATGTTGTTTAGATGTTAGTATTTGTCTCATGTTGTTGTTTAGATGTTAGTATTTGTCTCATGTTGTTTAGATGTTAGTATTTGACTCATGTTGTTTAGATGTTAGTATTTGTCTCATGTTTGTTTAGATGTTAGTATTTGTCTCATGTTGTTTAGATGTTAGTATTTGTCTCATGTTGTTTAGATGTTAGTATTTGTCTCATGTTGTTTAGATGTTAGTATTTGTCTCATGTTGTTTAGATGTTAGTATTTGTCTCATGTTGTTTAGATGTTAGTATTTGTCTCATGTTGTTTAGATGTTAGTATTTGTCTCATGTTGTTTAGATGTTTAGATGTTAGTATTTGTCTCATGTTGTTTAGATGTTAGTATTTGTCTCATGTTGTTTAGATGTTAGTATTTGTCTCATGTTGTTTAGATGTTAGTATTTGTCTCATGTTGTTTAGATGTTAGTATTTGTCTCATGTTGTTTAGATGTTAGTATTTGTCTCATGTTGTTTAGATGTTAGTATTTGTGTCATGTTGTTTAGATGTTAGTATTTGTTTTTGTATTCTCATGTTGTTTAGATGTTAGTATTTGTCTCATGTTGTTTAGATGTAGATGTTAGTATTTGTCTCATGTTGTTTAGATGTTAGTATTTGTCTCATGTTGTTTAGATGTTAGTATTTGTCTCATGTTGTTTAGATGTTAGTATTTGTCTCATGTTGTTTAGATGTTAGTATTTGTCTCATGTTGTTTAGATGTTAGTATTTGTCTCATGTTGTTTAGATGTTAGTATTTGTCTCATGTTGTTTAGATGTTAGTATTTGTCTCATGTTGTTTAGATGTTAGTATTTGTCTCATGTGTGTTTAGATGTTAGTATTTGTCTCATGTTGTTTAGATGTTAGTATTTGTCTCATGTTGTTTAGATGTTAGTATTTGTCTCATGTTGTTTAGATGTTAGTATTTGTCTCATGTTGTTTAGATGTTAGTATTTGTCTCATGTTGTTTAGATGTTAGTATTTGTCTCATGTTGTTTAGATGTTAGTATTTGTCTCATGTTGTTTAGATGTTAGTAATGTTAGTATTTGTCTCATGTTGTTTAGATGTTAGTATTTGTCTCATGTTGTTTAGATGTTAGTATTTGTCTCATGTTGTTTAGATGTTAGTATTTGTCTCATGTTGTTTAGATGTTAGTATTTGTCTCATGTTGTTTAGATGTTAGTATTTGTCTCATGTTGTTTAGATGTTAGTATTTGTCTCATGTTGTTTAGATGTTAGTATTTGTCTCATGTTGTTTAGATGTTAGTATTTGTCTCATGTTGTTTAGATGTTAGTATTTGTCTCATGTTGTTTAGATGATGTTAGTATTTGTCTCATGTTGTTTAGATGTTAGTATTTGTCTCATGTTGTTTAGATGTTAGTATTTGTCTCATGTTGTTTAGATGTTAGTATTTGTCTCATGTTGTTTAGATGTTAGTATTTGTCTCATGTTGTTTAGATGTTAGTATTTGTCTCATGTTGTTTAGATGTTAGTATTTGTCTATCTGTCTCATGTTGTTTAGATGTTAGTATTTGTCTCATGTTGTTTAGATGTTAGTATTTGTCTCATGTTGTTTAGATGTTAGTATTTGTCTCATGTTGTTTAGATGTTAGTATTTGTCTCATGTTGTTTAGATGTTAGTATTTGTCTCATGTTGTTTAGATGTTAGTATTTGTCTCATGTTGTTTAGATGTTAGTATTTGTCTCATGTTGTTTAGATGTTAGTATTTGTCTCATGTTGTTTAGATGTTAGTATTTGTCTCATGTTGTTTAGATGTTAGTATTTGTCTCATGTTGTTTAGATGTTAGTATTTGTCTCATGTTGTTTAGATGTTAGTATTTGTCTCATGTTGTTTAGATGTTAGTATTTGTCTCATGTTGTTTAGATGTTAGTATTTGTCTCATGTTGTTTAGATGTTAGTATTTGTCTCATGTTGTTTAGATGTTAGTATTTGTCTCATGTTGTTGAATGTAGATTTGGCTATTCCTATTCTCTTCTTGATTTCTGTTTCACATCTGGAATCTTCTGTTACTATATGACCAAGATATGAGAAACTCTTGACATGTTCCGAGATAATCCTGTTTATTTTTATCTTTATTGTTTACATTTTTCGCGTCTCTCAAAAGATAAAATACATTTGTAGAATTTCTTTACTTGAATTCCAGGATTTTTTTTTTTTTTTACGCTATTACTCCAGGCGAGAATCTCCGGTTAGTACGAGTATATCTAACCTGAGAAAGATTTTTACGTGAGTATCCCTGTTTTCCCTTTACACTGACAGGTGTCCACTCGCCATTCAGGCAGATACTCGCCGTCTTCGGAAGGTACCCATTAGAGCTGGGTTGGCTCAGGAGCCACCAGTCCCTGGTCGACGACACTCCTTCAAATGTCTTCGCCAGGGCTCGAATTAATCCAGTCCAAGTCCCGGTCGACGACACTCTTTCAAATGTCCTCGCCCGGGCTTGAACCTGGATCACCCGATCGCCAGCGCAATGTGGTAACCATTACACCAGCGCGGCTCACAATTCCAGGACTAGAATTACTCACCATCATTTCTCTTTTCGTGCCTTGTGGGGCATGGAACAGCCATTGTTCCCGTGCTGGATGCTTGCACCAAGGATTCATGTTCTCTTCCAACGGTGGGTCAGGTAGCAATTAGTTTGACACCCTGAGGTTGCCAGCCATGGCAATGATTTGTTTTCGTTGTTGAATAGTGTGAATAATTAGCTATGTAGCATCATTGCACACATAGACTAGAAGAATTGAAATGGTAAGTCAACAACAACATCATCAACATCACCATCCTCAACATCATCGTCATCAACATGATCCTCAACATCATCATCATCATCATTATCAACATATTCATCATATTCATCAACATCATCATCCTCAACAGAATCATCTTCAAAATCATCAACATTATCAACATCATCATCCTCTTGATGTGATATATCGCCAATGCGGAACTACAGACAAAAACCAGACACGTACCAGTGGAACAAGAGATGAGAAGAAGATGCTGGCTGTGGATAGGACACACACTGAGGAAACCTGTTGATAGCATTACAAGGTAGTCCTTCCTGTGACATATCCATGGTAAGTGATGTAGATGGAGACAGGGAAAAGACGTGAAGAAGATAATTGGTCACAAAAATAAATCGGATAAAGAAGCATGGAAGGACATTGAGCAGACGGCACAGGATCGGAAGTCTTGGCGTCATTATGTTATTGGCCTATGCTCATTGGGGAGCTAAAGATTAGTGAATAAACGAAAATGACAAGATGATGTCATCAAAGATATTTGTTAATTTAAAATGTCGATGTTAGATGTAACGATCAATGAAAGAGAATTACCGCGCATGCGCTGTGAAGAATAACGTCTGGATCTTGCGTGATTCAAAGACATAAATTCGACGTCCGGGTAATTTAAGACAAGAAAACTGTCTCTCTGTTTATCTACGAAAAAAAAAATGGGCAATTTTTTTAATGGCAAGATCAATAGAAGAATTAAAACAACTTTGCGATAGATTAAAACTAATTGTTGTGGATTTAGAGAAATGGGATGTTTACAACGTACTAGAAATGATACAAATAAAGAGGTCATAGAAAAACTAGGAATCAAAAGAGAATAAATGAAGGAGATAAAAAATTATACAACTAAAATATTTTGGCCGTCTATAACAAGATACAACACCTAACTGAAGACTAACGAACGAACTGTATTTTCAAAGGGTTAACAATTGGGCGCACAGGCCCGTCTAACATTCTGCCCTTCCTCTCTCACTTATCTTACGTACTATATCCTTTCATTCTCACTTGTTACTTTAATCATTAATTTAAAGGCATAACACATTGTAAAGGTTATATAACAGCATACAATGACATTACCCAATCATAATCAAAATAAAGTATTTGTTTAAGAAGACCATAATAGAAGAAGGTTGGAGTCTAACATGCACGAGGGAGACAAATAAGGAAGGGACACCCGAGGCCTGTAAACAGTAAATAAATACTATCCTCTCTACACATAAGGAAGGGAAACCGAGGCCTGTAAATAGTGCTTAGATTGTCTACACAGATCTCCACGTAACCAGGATATGGAAGGAAACCCGAGGCCTGTAAGATTATTTAGACGCAATCACTTCTGCAGTTCTCCTATTTAACAGTATACGCCTGATTACACAAGACAACGACAGCGCTATAAGTGGTAAGATAACATCAAGAGATGGACAGGAAAGAGTCTATCAGAGTGTACCATCAAGACAAGAGACAGGAAAGAGTCTATCAGTGTACAATCAAGACAAGAGACAGGAAAGAGTCTATCAGAGAGTACCATCAAGATAAGAGACAGGAAAGAGTCTATCAGAGAGTACCATCAAAACAAGAGACAGGAAAGAGTCTATCAGAGTGTACCATCAAGACAATAGACAGGAAAGAGTCTATCAGAGTGTACCATCAAGACAAGAGACAGGAAAGAGTCTATCAGAGAGTACCATCAAGACAAGAGACAGGAAAGAGTCTATCAGAGTGTACCATTAAGTCAAGAGACAGGAAAGAGTCTATCAGAGAGTACCGTCAAGTCAAGAGGCAGGAAAGAGTCTATCAGAGTGTACCATCCAGACAAGAGACAGGAAAGAGTCTATCAGAGTGTACCATCAAGACAAGAGACAGGAAAGAGTCTATCAGAGTGTACCATCAAGACAAGAGACATGAAAGAGTCTATCAGAGTGTACCATCAAGACAAGAGACAGGAAAGAGTCTATCAGAGAGTACCATCAAGACAGAAGACGTTGGAGATCTATTGCAGCCGACCTGCGATGTGAAGATGGCAGCTGATGATGATGATGTTTAGTATTTACTTACCTTTTGTATTTTATTGCTTACTTTTTAACTTTTTTTCGTTCTAGTGGCGTGAAGCGTTTTCGGGATCTGAAGTTTGCTTGCTTGAGCGGGACCTAAGACACGTCAACAGTGAGGAATGCAGTTAGCGACCCATAGCTTGACTGCTTGCGTCAGGGTCAGCGAACCAGAGCTGACCAAGACCCTATTCCACCTCCAAGTGGTGGTCCTGGAAACAGGCTGCATCACTGCAGTCTGGCTGAATGAGTAGGGATCAAAGAGGGAAGGCTAACCCGGTCCCAAAAATGCCGTGCTGAAGTAGGATGTGTCGTCCGAAAGACGCAAATATCGCAGCTTCGCTGTAAACGGACGCAACGCAACCAACGTCCTTTTCAGGACGAACGAAGAAGAAGAAGCTTGCTTGAGCCAAATGTCTCGCACTGGCAGTGGTAAGCCCGTGTTGTTGTAGGATGTCCGTAATGTTGTCTATCCATCTGCTTCTTGGTCTTCCCCATGCTCTGAAACCAGATCTTCTAGTGCTGTTGGTGCGTACAGGTAACTTATCGAGGTCCATTCTCATGAGATGACTAAACCATTTCATGTTCTGTCTTTCTATATTCTTGATAATGTCGAGGTGTTGCCACGTGCTGGCCTTCAAAGTATGTATACACTGCTTAGACAGCGCAGACTACGCTGGCTTGGCCATGTCCGCCGCTTGGAAGATCGTCGCATACCGAAAGATATCTTCTACGGACAACTGGCAGATGGCAAGAGAGCAGGTGGGCGACCGCAGCTGAGGTTCAAAGATGTGTGCAAGAGAGACATGAGGGCGCCGGGCATAAATCCGGCAACTTGGGAGAATAAAGCTGCCGAACGCACCAAGTGGCCATGCTAACTACGGTGCCACCTCAGAATGTGCGAACAGAAGCTCTCACAGTAAGCTAAAGAGAGGCCTAATCTGGAAAATGTCGAAAGACAAGAAGGTTAGGAAAAAAGCAGCTTTCAGGGGTTTTCTCTGTGTTGCATCATGCGCCTTCTTCCCCGATGATCTTCTCTTGACTTGGATGGCCTTGTAGAGCATAGACCTTCATCAAAGTAACTCTAAGCCTCCCTGCTCTGTGCTGTACTCTTCTTTGATTCTTAGTCCCTGACTGACAAAGCAGTCAGTGCCCATCACGCTGTGGTGGCGTCTTATAGGGCAGCAACAAATTGTTCCCATTTTGCTCGGTCGGTGGTCATGCTTCGTGCTGTGCTCCAACTCTGGTTCATGTTTTGCAGATGGTAAGCCTCCATGCACTGGCAGGTTGTCTTTGGTCTTGCTTCGATTTCTCTGTGAAATCTTCTGGCCTCTCTTTCGCCGTCTTTTTTTTTTAGCAGTTCTGGCGATGGTGTCAGGGTCCCTTCTGAGTGTCACCGTGGGGTTTGCCCAAGCATTATTCATGCTATTGTTAAGGTGAGATAAACAGTTAGGACAGCTCACAAGAGAAAATAATGAATGAAAATTTTAATTATTGCTAACTTTTTTTTTCAAAACTTGTTCAGAATACCGGTTCATGTTAACTAATAGTGAGTGATTATAGTGAGTTGTAAATAGAATTTTTCAAAACAACTGTAGGAGTTCGCCAGGGATGTATCCTGTCACCAGTGCTCTTTAACATTTATCTAGAACATATTATGCAGGAGGCTCTCTACGATTATAAATCAACCATATCGATTGGAGGCCGACCTCTGTGTAATCTACGTTTTGCTGATGATATTGATCTGATAGCTGGAACAGAATCAGAACTTCAAGACCTTACCTCTAGACTGGAGAAAGTAACAAGAACATATGGGATGGAAATTAATATAGAAAAAAAAGCAAGATATTGGTGAATAGCCATAAGAAACATGTTCCGACCAACATTACGTTAAATGGGCAAACGTTAGAAGAAGTTAACACCTTTAAATATCTCGGGTCCACTATATGTAGTGATGGAAGATCAAATAAAGAAATCAAGACAAGACTTGAGATGGCCTCAGCTGCCATGACAAGGTTGAATGTGATCTGGAAAAGTAACATCAGTTTTCCTGTGAAGATCAAATTATACAAATCACTTTGTATTATCTATTCTCTTGTATGGGTGTGAGGGCTGGACACTCACTGCAGATACGGAGCGAAGGATTCAGGCTTTCGAGCATAAATGTTATAGAAGAATTTTGCGCATTTGCTATAAAGAGCACAAAACAAATGTCTATGTTAGAGAGAAGATAAACATCTATGCAGGCCATCAAGAACCACTTTTGTCAATAGTGAAACGTCGAAAGCTTGCCTGGTTTGGGCACGTAACTCGTCATGACTCCCTTTCGAAAACGATCCTCCAGGGAACAGTCGAAGGTAAACGGAGAAGAGGAAGGCAAAGAAAATCCTGGGCTGATAACACTGACAAACAACATTTTTCTTTCTTATATAAGAATAAGTGTTCTTAGGTCAGTTTCTTGCGCTGATTTCAAATCTGAAATCCGTTTATCTCTATCACGTCGGGTTCTTAAGATATTTGTGAATAAATATATTTTTGGGAAACCGTTATTTGCTCCGTTTCATTTTTACTATATAACTTATTAAAAATTAATAAAATGCAAAATAATTCTACTTTTTATACTGCTAAAAGATGCATGACATATGTTACGCTATTTTTTTCAAATAGTTACTGTATTTTGAAATAATTCTGAGCGAAATATGGCTTCTAGAAGTTGTAGAATCGGTATCGAAACCAGTGCCTCATGATCCAATCACGTGTCCGATCCCAGTTCCACCATAACAATATCCGTTGGACGTGAATGAACCATCAGAAAGTGATAGTTTACCTGCTTTAGAAACTAATTCTGACTCGGATTATATACCGGTGAATGATGGTGTTCACTTAATTAACCATTCAGAACTTTCAGATCTAATACGTGATCTCGCTCTTACCAAAGGACAAGCGGAATTACTCGGTTCGCGACTCAAAGAATGGAATCTTTTAGCGCCCAATACTCCGATATCTAAATTTCGTCATAGACACAGAGAACTTGTTCAATACTTTGAGATGGATGATGGCATTTGCTATTGCAAAGATGTAAACGGTCTAATGGTGCACCTCGGTCGTGAGCACATAGTCAACGAATGGCGACTTTTCATCGATTCTTCCAAGACTAGTCTAAAAGCCGTGTTATTGCATAACGGAAATTTATTTTCATCAATTCCAGTCGCCTACTCTGTTCATATGAAAGAAACTTATGACAATATGGCTATACTTTTGGCAAAAATAAAGTACAATGACTACCAATGGCGGAGTTGTGGAGACCTAAAGGTCATTGCAATTCTCACGGGCATGCAGACTGGGTATACTAAATTTTGTTGCTTCCTATGTGAATGGGACAGCCGCAACAGACAGGAACATTATGCAAGAAAGGTGTGGCCTATCAGGGATCGTATGCAGCTCTGGCATAAAAATGTAATACATGAGCCATTATTTAACAAAGACGGCATCATTTTACCACCGTTACATATAAAGTTGGGGCTCATGAAGAATTTCGTAAAAGCGTTAGATAAAACGAGAAAAGCTTTCACTTATCTTCGAGAAAAGTTTCCGCAAGTTAGCGATGCAAAGATAAAGGAAGGTATCTTTGTAGGACCTCAGATTAGGAAAGTTATTGCAGACAAACAATTCGAGAACTTGTTACATGGTAGTGAACTTCGCGCATGGATGGCATTCAAATCGATCGTCGATAACTTTCTGTGAAATCACAAATCTGTCGACTATGTGCATATTGTTAAGCAGTGCATAGATGCATACAGAATTATGGGCTGTAACATGTCCCTCAAAATCCATTTGCTTGATTCGCATCTTGACTTTTTCCCTGACAAACTTGGCGAAGTCAGCGATGAACATGGAGAACGATTCCATCAAGATATCGCCGTAATGGAATCACGCTATCAAGGACGGTGGAGTGTGACCATGCTTGCCGATTATTGTTGGATGCTTCATCGCGATGTACCACATGCCATTCACCGACGAAAGTCGACTGCAAAGAAATTCAAGCCTACATAACTGTTACACTTCTTGTATGAATGATGTTATAATACTTTATGCCTTGTTAAAAAACTTCAATTGCGTATTTCTAGAGATCCCGACCTGATAGAGAAAAACGGTTTGCAGATTTAAAAACAGCGCATTAAAATTGACCAGAAAAACATAGAAATGTTAGAGAAAGAAAAAAAAAGTTTTTTTTTGTTAGTCAGTGTAACATCAAAGAATGGGCAGGACACGGTTTCTCCACACTTGTACGCATTGCTGAGAATAGAGAGCAGTGGAGGACCCTGTCTGCTGATGCTTCCACCATGGCACCCCTACTACCCATGACGGGTTATGGGTTGAGATGAGATGATGAAAACTATGACGTCAGATGTATTCACAAAAAAAGTCAAATGTTAAAACCGCCTTCACAGCGGCTTTTTTCTGTCCCTGCTCTCTCTCTCTCTCTCTCTCTCTCTCTCTCTCTCTCTCTCTCTCTCTCTCTCTCTCTCTCTCTCTCTCTCTCTCTCTCTCAAGTTTCCACCGGTTATCTGGTCTCTTGCCTTATTCAGGCACGTGAATCCTTTGTTCTTAAGACAAAGATCGAAGATCTTAAGGGAACAAAGAATACCTGACATTTCTCTTGTCACAACATTGTTGGCCGTGCAGGGTAATTAGTTTGGATAATACTCAACGATTTGTTTTTCTTCGTTTACCCGTAATTTTTTTCCCTTGCCTGTCCTGGGCACATGATAATTTCTCGGAGAAGTCCATTGTTGTATTTAGACCCAAAAAAATAAAGTTCAGTTACGTGTTATAGATATTAGCTTTTAATGGATTGAATTTTTGTTTTGTTTGTTTGTAGTTTTGCCTTGCTTTGGCGAGGCACTCCCGGTTCATACAACACACAAGACCGTTGGTTCTTCATTGTTATATAAAAACCAACCCTGACACACGGAAGTAAAGCATGGACAACTACTCAACAAGTAGTGAAAGTACCAGAGGCCACAGAGATGTGACTTCACATAAGAATGTTAAAAATACAACGAGCAGCTAAAAATAGTAATGAAGATGTCATGAAAGATGCCAAATCGCGAAGGAAGCTTATTTATCATGTTCTAAGAAAGCAATCCAGTTGCAAGGAAACAATCCACTATCTTTGGGCATGTTGTGAGAAGAAAAGCAAAGCTGGAATATGTCGTAACAACTGGAATACTTTAAGGAAACAGAGATAGGGGAAGACAAAGAGATAAGATACTGGTTAGTCTGACGTAATATTATGGGAAGTAGTCAACAACAGAATTGATAAATTGTACTGGAGACAAGAAGCTGTGGATAGACATGATCGCCTATGTCACCAGACGTGGTACTTAAAGAAGAAAAAGTTCAAATATAAAATATAATGTAACGACTCACTCCAATCCATGTTTTAGGTGTCAGAATACCAAATCTTGATGCAAATTGACTCCGATGCTCCGACACGCGGAACTAAACAGACCAACAATCGATAGGCAAGAGTGGCGGCTATTAGTCAAGTGCTCATAGAGTCTGGTGCCCTAAAGATGAAGTGTTATGGCATTGAGGAATAGAGCATATGTGACACACATGAGGGTGATTAAGTGGCTTCGCGGACCTATATCAAAATGTAACCAAATATACCATAAGTTATTGTCCGTATTAGAAAATTTAACCTAATATATCTGAAGTTATTGTGAGTACTGGACAATTTTAATTAAATATCTCTGAAGTTATTGTCCGTACTGGGAAATTTTAACCAAATGTTTCTGAAGTTATTGTCCGTATTTGATTTCTTCGTTGTCCTGGATACCATTGCTGTATTTAGAAAAGGTTTCGTCATTAATTTATTTTCTTTAAATGAAAAGAAACATGAACCATCATCATAATGTGACGTATTCTTTCCAGAACGTTGTCTCCATTACAGCTGCTCTAAACGCATCACGATTCTGGGCAAGTCGACCTGCATCAGCCAAAGACAAGTTCAGACTCTCTGTGTGAGTGAGTGAGTGTGAGTGAGTGATTGTGAGTGAGTGAGTGATTGTGAGTGAGTGAGTGAGTGATTGTGAGTGAGTGAGTGATTGTGAGTGAGTGTGAGTGAGTGAGTGAGTGAGTGTGAGTGAGTGAGTGAGTGAGTGAGTGTGAGTGAGTGAGTGAGTGAGTGAGTGAGTGTGAGTGAGTGAGTGAGTGTGAGTGAGTGAGTGATTGTGAGTGATTGTGAGTGAGTGAATGAGTGAGAGAGAGTGAGTGATTGTGAGTGAGTGAGTGAATGAGTGTGAGTGAGTGGGTGTGAGTGATTGTGAGTGAGTGATTGTGAGTGAGTGATTGTGAGTGAGTGAGTGAGTGAGTGAGTGAGTGAGTGAGTGAGTGAGTGAGTGAGTGAGTGAGTGAGTGAGTGAGAGAGTGAGAGAGTGAGTGAGAGAGAGAGTGAGTGAGTGCGTGAGTGAGTGAGTGAGTGAGTGAGGTGAGTGAGTGAGGTGAGTGAGTGAGTGAGTGAGTGAGTGAGTGAGTGAGTGAGTGAGTGAGTGAGTGAGTGAGTGAGTGAGTGAGTGAGTGAGTGAGTGAGTGAGTGAGTGAGTGAGTGAGTGAGTGAGTGAGTGAGTGAGTGAGTGAGTGAGTGAAAGAGTGAGTGAGTGAGTGAGTGAGTGAGTGAGTGAGTGAGTGAGTGAGTGAGTGAGTGAGTGAGTGAGTGAGTGAGTGAGTGAGAGTGAGTGAGTGAGAGTGAGTGAGTGAGTGAGTGAGTGAGTGAGTGAGTGAGTGAGTGAGAGTGAGTGAGTGAGTGAGTGAGTGAGTGAGTGAGTGAGTGTGAGTGAGTGATTGTGAGTGAGTGATTGTGAGTGAGTGAGTGAGTGAGTGAGTGAGTGAGTGAGTGAGTGTGAGTGAGTGAGTGAGTGAGTGAGTGAGTGAGTGAGTGAGTGAGTGAGTGAGTGAGTGTGAGTGAGTGAGTGTGAGTGAGTGAGTGAGTGTGAGTGAGTGAGTGAGTGAGTGAGTGAGTGAGTGAGTGAGTGAGTGATTGTGAGTGAGTGAGTGAGTGAGTGAGTGAGTGAGTGAGTGATTGTGAGTGAGTGAGTGATTGTGAGTGAGTGAGTGAGTGAGTGAGTGAGTGAGTGAGTGAGTGAGTGAGTGAGTGAGTGAGTGAGTGAGTGAGTGAGTGAGTGAGTGAGTGAGTGTGAGTGAGTGAGTGAGTGAGTGAGTGAGTGAGTGAGTGAGTGAGTGAGTGAGTGAGTGAGTGAGTGAGTGAGTGTGAGTGAGTGTGAGTGAGTGAGTGAGTGTGAGTGAGTGAGTGAGTGAGTGAGTGAGTGTGAGTGAGTGAGTGAGTGAGTGATTGTGAGTGAGTGAGTGATTGTGAGTGAGTGAGTGAGTGAGTGAGTGAGTGAGTGATTGTGAGTGAGTGAGTGTGAGTGATTGTGAGTGAGTGAGTGAGTGAGTGAGTGTGAGTGAGTGTGAGTGAGTGAGTGTGAGTGAGTGAGTGAGTGAGTGTGAGTGAGTGAGTGAGTGAGTGAGTGAGTGAGTGAGTGAGTGAGTGAGTGAGTGAGTGAGTGAGTGAGTGAGTGAGTGAGTGAGTGAGTGTAAGTGAGTGAGTGAGAGTGAGTGAGTGAGTGAGTGAGTGAGTGAGTGAGTGAGTGAGTGAGTGAGTGAGTGAGTGAGAGTGAGTGAGTGAGTGAGTGAGTGAGTGAGTGAGTGAGTGAGTGAGTGAGTGAATAAGTGAGCGAGTTATTTATTGTGCTCTGAATGAACGAATGAGTGAGTAAGCGAACGGATGATTACAAGTGACTTAAAATACTCTGAAAATGGACACTATTAACCCCCCTGCACTGAAAGAAAACTGTAATTTCAGGCAATTGACGATACAAGAATTAAACATCGTAAAACTGAAGCAATCTCTCTCAGCTTACATGAGTCTCGAACATAGCGTGCTTGCATGACAACAGTCGGGGCTTCATTGTCTACACAGCCAGAAAAAAAGTAGCATAAACAACCACCACAGTTGCGGTAAACATCTTGAGGTCATGACCCATTCGTACATTACCCTTGTGCACCCTAGGAAGCATAGGGCTTTAATAAACTCATGTCAAGTCTGTCTGTCCTGTAATGTCTGCTATAAGTCTTTCTGTCCTGTAATGTCTGCTATAAGTCTGTCTGTCCTGTAATGTCAGTTATAAGTCTGTCTGTCCTGTGATGTCAGTTATAAGTCTTTCTGTCCTGTAATGTCATCTATAAGTCTGTCTGTCCTGTAATGTCAGTTATAAGTCTGTCTGTCCTGTGATGTCAGTTATAAGTCTTTCTGTCCTGTAATGTCATCTATAAGTCTGTCTGTCCTGTAATGTCAGTTATAAGTCTTTCTGTCCTGTAATGTCAGTTATAAGTCTGTCTGTCCTGTAATGTCAGTTATAAGTCTTTCTGTTCTGTAATGTCAGTTATAAGTGTTTCTGTCTTGTAATGTCAGTTATAAGTCTTTCTGCCCCGTGATGTCAGCTACAAGTCTTTCTATCCTGTAATGTCAGTTATAAGTCTTTCTGCCCCCATAATGTCAGCTATAAGTCTTTCTGCCCCCGTAATGTTATCTATGAGTCTGTCTGTCCCATAATGTCTGCTATAAGTCTTTCTGTCCCGTAATGTCATTTTTATGTCTTTCTGCTCTGTAATGTCTGCTATAAGTCTTTCTGCCCCGTAATGTCAGCTAAATGTCTTTCTGCCTCGTAATGTCAGTTATATATCTTTCTGCCCCCGTTATGTCAGTTATATGTCTTTCTGCCCCCGTAATGTCAGTTATATATCTTTCTGTCCCCGTAATGTCAGCTACATGTCTTTCTGCCCCCGTAATGTCAGCTATATGTCTTTCTGCCCCCCCCCAATGTCAGCTATATGTCCTTCTGCCTCCGTAATTCAGCTACATGTCCTTCTGCCCCCATAATATCACTGTATGTCTTTCTGCCCCCGTAATATCAGTTATATGACTTTCTGCCCCCATAATGTCAGCTGTATATCTTTCTGCCCCCATAATGTCAGCTGTATGTACAACCAGTTATCACACAGCAGTCACTGTCATGTCCTGTAATGTCCAGTTAGGTAAGTGTTTCTGTCCTGGCAATGTCAGTTATAAGTAACACAGATTTAAATGTCATTGTTTAAAGTATGCCTGTCCTGTATGTATATATAATCAGTTACACTGTCATGCCCCTGTCCTGTAAATGTCAGTTATAAATTGTCTTTCTGTCCTGTAATGTCACGTGCTATATGTCCATTTCCTCACATAACCCATCAATTAAAGTAATCTGTAAAGTCAGTTATTATAAAATTCAACTTTCTGTACAACAAATACTGTCAGTATATGTGTTCTGTCTACCTCGTAACCGATAAGCATCAAATCTGCTCTGCCCCTTAAGCATGTCGTTATGCTTACAGTCTGGTCTGTCCTGTATGTCATGTCTATATGACTTTCTGTCCTGGGTCTCAGCACATGAAACACATCGTCTTTCTGACACCACAAATCACTGCCATAGCATATAAGTCTTTCTGCCTCTGTTATATGTTCCAGCTACATTGTGTTTCTGCTCCCCGTCAATGCAACCAGAGAAACAACATGTCATTGTCCAACAAAGAGTGCCTCGTGCTCTCCATAAATCTTTACATATTCCCGTCACAGTAACCCATTAAAATATAGTAGAATTATGATAAGTAGGCTATCGTGAAATACACTCAATTACTTTTACATTAAGCCTAATTCAGTAAAATAATTACTCTTGACTAACCCATAATGTCAGAACAAAGCTATCTTTCTGCCCCCGTTATGTCCAAAATATATCTTTCTGCCCCCCCCGTCTCAATGTCCACTGCTATAAAACTGGCGTTGTTTCTTTATCCACACGCGGGTCACGCCCGCCTTTCTGCCCCCGTAATATATCATCTTGATATCTTTCTGCCCCCAATATCAGCTAAATTCAAGTAATAATCTACTCTATGTCCAGTTTCATGTATAAAACACTCCCCTACTAAATTGCCCCTGGTCTGATTGGATGAAAATACTTGATACTATGTCTTACATACGTTTTGCCCCCTTAACACTCAGTGTAAATATATCCACTTTCTGCCCCCAATTATATGTCAGACTAAATTATCAGGTCCTGAAACACTCACTTTTTCATTTAAACATATGAACAGACACGCTGAATACTATATAAACTTTCTGAATACTAAAGTCTAATTTATATTCTTTCTGCCCACCATTGTGTGTTCCTTCAGTGTGGGTACAACAGTCGCGCCTCGTTTCGTTCTTTCTGGGACCCCTTTAAAAACGGTCCGCTGGTAAGTCGTTCGCTATCTCTTTTTATTAAGGTAGCTAATCACTCAACTTTACTGCCCCCGTATTAATCTTGGCTACTTAGCTATCAAGACCTTATCTTTCTGCCCCGTAAAATGTAACAGCTATTTAATATGTCTTTCTACACCCCCGTAATGCATCAGCCTCATTAAGTCTTTCTACTTCAGACTTTTCACAACCCATAATGTCAGCTATAAATAGAATCTTAGGGGCGGGCTGTCCTCCTTTTCGTCAGCGCCCCCCCCATCATAGCTATAATCCCTTTCTTTCTGCCCCCCCGTAATGTCAGCTATTTGTCTTTCTGCCCCCGTAATGTCAGCTATAAGTCTTTCTGCCCAATAATGTCAGCTATAAGTCTTTCTGCCCCGTAATGTCAGCTTTTCAAGCCTTTCTCGTCCATTTCCTTGTCTAGTTCTCGTTTTCATGTATTTTATAGCTGCCGTATAGCTTCTCTCAGCCTGATTTTATATTAAAGTGTCTTCCTTTTTTCTGTCTTGCGAAGAGTGAAATAAGTGAGGTGAGAACTTGACGAACTTCCAGCAAGTCATCATCATCCTTGGTAGAGAGTGCAGAATTTCGGCCAATGGGAGAGTAGAGTTGGAAATTGATCAGCTGATAATTGGTTTTGCTGGGGATGATGATGCCATTGTGTACACTGATGGGTCTGAAATCTTTGGTGAGAAATCAGGACGTGGCTTCTCTGCTAGAGTAAAGGGCAAAATCGTGGCTGAACATAGCGGGGCTTACATGATAACAACCTCCATGTGATGATGATGGAGGTAGAAGCAGCTACTGCAGCCTTAGGGTGGTTGTCTGAAACGTCATTAACAAGGGCAGTTATTGTATCAGACTCACAATCCATGCTTCACAATGTCCAAAGTAGATAGCTCCGGCATGAAAGAAAACGTCCATAGAAGCCTCGAATCTTCAGGAACTGGCGTGGATCTACTGTTCTGGTCATGCCGGGGTACGCGAGTGAAAGATCTAACAGACTAGCTTCAAGAGCACTCAAAGTAGGTGCATTGGATATGGAAAAGAGATAGATACTGAGGGCAATTAATGATCGCTTATTAGAGAATGACACTGCAATCGATGAATCATGAAGGCTAATATTGCTGGAATTTGGCATCAAATGTAAGATAAGTTAAGATGGAAGTATGAGAGGAAACAGTTAGCATTCATATCCTTCAAAATGTGCTGAGGGAGACTGAGCCCCTGTGGGTTTTCCCGGATTACAATGATGTCCATTCTGATAAACAATAGCAATAACAGTCTTGCGAGTTCCCGCTGTTTACCTACATTTGTTTACTTATTTTGGTCATATCAAAATTGAGGACGGCCAACCATAAATCATAAGAGTTCAGGACCATCAATGGTGGATGACATGGTGATATTCTGTCACCTTAACTTTTTATACTCCTTATAGATGAAAGCTTGTAAGGAGAGGACAAGAAAGTATTCAGTGTAGTACTGGAAGATGAGACAGGTCTGTATTTCAGAGCCGGCATGTGCCAACCATGTTGACTGATTGCTAAATCAGAAGCACATCTTAAATCTAATCTGCGAGTCTGGAAGGATGAGCTGGAGAAGAGAGGGATGGTCATCAGCAGCTTCACAACAAAAACCATGGTGATATCACAAGAGAAAAAAGGCATCTTATTATGCTGAAAGATTAGGTCGTGGAGCAGGTCAATCACTTTAAATACCTTGGAGCTGTCATAGACTGGAAGGGAGGCATCAAAAAATAGTTGGCTATCCGAAGAGCAGCAGCTGTGAGATTTTTTCAGGCCATAAATCGAGGATTCCTCAGCAAAAGCGAAGTTGGCAAGAAGACGAAGATGGCTGTATACCGCTCCACCTATGTTCCAGTCTTGACATGGATGGGAGTCAATAGCAAAAGTCAGCTCCAAACCTCAGAAATGAGGTTTCTGAGGAAGGTGTTTGAAGTAACAAGAAGAGACATAGTACACAACCAGATGATACGTCATGGCCTCAAAACCCAGCCCCTGCAGACCCAAATGGAACAGTCCCAACTAAGATGGTTTGTCAATGTCTGCAGAATGGGAGAACATCGGCTGCCATGACAAATATGGGAAATCAAGAGCCAGGGATTCAGACCTCCAGGACGACTCAGAGCTCGCTGGGAGGACAACATTAGACAATCTCTGGAGGACTGAGGGCTAGAATGAAACCAGGCCAGGAGGAAGACAGCCGAGAGGATAGTACGGCGCTCTTTCTCTGGCAAACGTCTAAACCCCAGAAGAGGAACGACCAAGTAAGCAAGATATCAAAATTGATTGAGACCACACATATTTCTCTTTCACACGTTGAGTTTTTGTAATGCCAAAGAATTTAAAATAAAAAACCAGGATTTTCCTTCCTATTAACAAAGTGGAGTGGGTTCATTTCTGAGCGAATTGGGAACAGAAATGAATGTGATGGCGAAATATGGAAAGACTTTAAGCGGATGACACGGGGCAGGAGAACGTGGCATGAGTTTTTGAAAGCCTTTATTCATTGGGCATCTGAAGGAAGAATGAATGAACGAATGAGTAAATGAATTAATTAATTAATATCGCTTTGCTATCTGAATAATTATAACTGTGGAATTTTTTGTTACATAGAACTGAACGGATGCCGTTTAAGAAAAAAAAATAATAATAATAGTTTTTTTTTAAAGGAGAGGGGCGTGCGGGACTTCTAAAATATTAAGTGGGACACATGAGACCTCAAAGTTTTAGAACCACTGCTATAACTTCCGCCGATAACAGAGCCTAGAACTCTGCATGCACAGATAGTTCAGCTTCTTCATCGATATCTCTTTCTTTTTTCTTTTTTTTTTTTTTTGTTAGAGGTAATGGGGGTAGAGCGGCTAACATCAGATCATCTTTTACCTCCGCTCATCCGACATCTTGATCTACCTTGTTCAACCTAATTGTCAGTTATAACTAGGGTATTTTATTTTCGGTTTTGTGTTATATTAAAATAACTATTGTCAGAACGTTTTGACTTTTTTCTTTCATTTGTTTTTCGTAACTATTATCACTATTGTTATTATTGGTACTAATATTGTCACTGTTATTACACGTATGTGGAGATGGACTTGGGTATCCTCAACCTATGTACATTGCTATCTTCTCTTCTCAATACAGCTTTTATCCGCCTCCATTTTCGGCAGAAACTAACCTTACGTCATAAGTCGACGTCATACATTTTATCTTTAATAGTAAACTTTGTCTTCTTCGTACACTCACAGACGTCTACTTGAATGTTTTCAAAGAAAACAGTAGTCAGTTTAAGGCTGTTTGAATCTCCGTAGGATAGTCCGGCGCTGTCTCTGGCTAACGTCTAAACCCCAAGGTAGAAGAGGAACAACTAAGTAAGCAAGATATCAAAAATTGATTGAGACCACACATATGTCTCTTTCACACGTTGAGTTTTCTTGTTGCCAAAGAATTTGGTTTTAAAAACCAGGATTGTCCTTCCTATTAACAAAGTGGAGTGGGTTCACGAATGGTACTGGTGTCGGCCATATGCGATTTCTCTGTTCTGCATATGCTGGGAAACTTTGAAGATGATATTTTTCAGATATTCAGCAGTCATTTTATCAGTGCCACAGTTACATTGATCGGTAATTCCTATCTTTACCTTGTTGAATAGATGGTATCTCAATCTATTATGGCCAGTACGGAGTCTGAAGATTACCTTACTTACTTAGTCGTTCCCCTTCTACCGTGAGGTATCGAGGTTTGGAAGAGAGAGCGCCAGACTATCCTATCGGCTATCTTCCTTCTGGCCTGGCCTCCATTCTAGTCCACGGTCCTTCAAAGATTGTCTAATGTTGTCCTCCCAGCGGACTCTGGGTCGTCCTGGGCGTCTGGATCCTTGCCTCTTTGTTTCCCATGCTTGTCGTGGGAGCCGATCTTCTTCCATTCTGCAGACATGGCCAGACCATCTTAGTTGGGACTGTTCTACTTAGGTCTGCAGGGGGTGGGAGTTTAGGCCTTGACGTATTGTCTGGTTGCGGACCATGTCTCTTCTTGTTACTTCAACCACCTTCCTCAGATACCTCATTTCTGAGGTTTGGATCTGGCTTTTGTGGGTTGTAGTCATTGCCCATGACTCGCATCCATATGTCAAGACTGGGACATAGGTGGAGCGGTATATAGTCATCGTCGTTTTCTTACCAACCTCTCTCTTGCTGAGGAATCCTCGATTTATGGCCTGAAAAAGTCTCCCAGCTGCTGCTTTTCGAGTGGCCAACTCTTCTTTCATGCCCCCCTTTCGGTCTATAATAGCTCCGAGATATTTACAGTGGTCGACCTGCTCCAGGACCTGTTCTCCCAGCTTAATCTGATGTCTTCTTTTTTCTCGTGATATCACCATGGATTTTGTTTTAGAGCTGCTTATGACCATCCCTCTCTTCTCCAGCTCTTCTTTCCAGACTTGCAGGTTGGATTGGAGATGTGCCTCTGATTTAGCAATCAGGGCAACATCATCAGCAAATGCCAGCTCTGAAATACAGACCTGTCTCATCTTCCAGTACCTCACTGAATACTTTCTTGTTCTTTCCTTACATGCCTTGATGACGTCGACCATGAGAAGTATAAAAAAATAAGGTGACAGAATATCACCTTGTCTTACACCAGTGGTGGTCCTGAACTCTTCTGACTTATGGTTTGCCGTCCTCACATAATTTCTGCAAGACTAGTAGAAGTTCTGTATAGCATGAATCAGAGGTGCTGGAATGTTCTTCCTAGCCAAACAGTCCCAAAGTTTGCTCCAGGGGACCCTGTAAACGCCTTTTCCAGATCTATGAAACAAAGATGGATACCACTCTTATTCTCAAGGGCCTTCTCACTCAGCTGTCTGAGTTTTGCTCGGAATCCGAACTGGACCTCACAATTGTGGCTCAGCTAGGCGTCGGAGTCTCTGCTCTAGGATTCTAGAGTAGATTTTACCAGGGACACTGAGAAGGGATATGCCTCTATGGTTTCCACATTGTCGATTGAAGATTACCACTTGTTCTATTCTGTCGAGCTGGTTGTATGCATCATTTTGTGTGACCTGGATGCTCTCCATTGTGCCGGATGAACAATTTAGCACTTTGATCGATCCATTTCATTCTCATCGGAGCCCCTCATTTCTTTTTCAATCGAACAACAACGTGGATTTCCCTCGTTTGCTAATTAAAAAAAAAAAGGTAAAGGAACCCGTTACACGCCCATTGAGGCATATTGGGAATATGGTGTTAGGCCCATATTATCTTGACCGTCGGCACACGAGGGGTAATGTGGTCGGCATCACGCCGGCCACCTTAACCTTCCCAGAGTAGCTCTGGTACCCATTTTTGCTAATTAAGCATGCACGTTAAATACGTGGAAGCCAGGGTTTCTCTGTCGCCATCTGTCCGATTCCTAGTTTAGCCACGCCTCCTGTCTTTGTTTCAAGCACTAAGAACTCAGATATTTAGATTCATAAACTGTCTTTCCTTTTAAAAGGGGTTACCTGCTGTCAGGATTACGTCAGTGTCGTAGATTTGTGATAGGTGAATTAAGACTTAGATTGGTCCCTTCTGAATAGCAATAGAACAGGTGATATCTCAGTGGGAGATGATAAAATAGAAATAGATTTCACGAGTGAGATGGAGGAAATATATTAGAGTCTGTCTCTGACGCTCGAGAAATTTCTCTCAGTCAGCCTATCATCTACAACAGATTTAGATTAGTCAGACAGTCTAGTCTAATATATATTAATATATATATATATATCCCTCACACACACACACACATAAGCGACGACAATAGACGCACACACATGAAACTATGACAATGAAAATATAGATATTTTGGAACGAGCTGACCGATACACTGGAATAAGTTTCTGTAAAAAAATTATTATCATAGAAAAATTTACCACAATCACATAAATGTTAATATCAAGCATAGAAAATACATATAAGGTAATGAATTAATGCAAGTATAATAGACCTATAGGTGTAATCTTTTCCCTCGATGTTTAGCCCACGATCCTGTTAGAAGAAAAGTGATAGCCCCAAAGAGTCACGGATATATAAGCTATAGTCTCAGATTTCCCTCTAAGGTTAAGAACAGAATTGATACTCTAATCTATCCTAAGAGAAGAAAAAAACCTGCATTAGCAACCAGTTGCATAACTGAAATTACAAAGTGGGTGTACCAATCATATAACAAGAATCACTCAGTCTACGTTCACTCTGTTCTTTCAGCAGGGATCTCTGTCTCACTTTCTTACCTAATAGCTTGCTGGTGTTCGCCGTCTGGCGCACTTTATGACACACACACCGTTAATCTGTTTTTCTTTTGATGAAGCGGATTCCCAGCTCTGCAGATCTTGGTTTCATCCAATGGGTCCGGGGAGCGTCCTCTTCATGCGATATTTTGTTCAGATTTAAGTTAGTGTCACTTTACTCAGTTCAGGTAAGAATTAGTGTTAAGCGGGCTTACAGTGTCAGAATCACGAGGTTTCCCTTATTTAGGAAAATGACCGGTTGGTGACTTTTCTCAGTAGATAATTATTGGTCACATCACAATTAGTAAAAATGTCGGAAATGTTAATAGTTAGTAATTTTTCTCGCCACAGGGCTGCATGTACATGAGAGTTTGTGAAGAAATATAATCTGGCTCCGTAGGCGCAGTATAGGTATTTAGTCTTTGAAAAACCCGTTTGTGAGATTTATACTCTGTCTATTTCTGGAGGCAAACACACTGCCAGACAAGTTTTAACTTGTAGACCCACGTGGTTTAAGCTAAAATGTTTCTACTTCACAGATAATTCTCATCAGTACTAAAACCGCTGGTAAAGTTGGGCTACCTCAGTTTCACTGTATAAAGAGAAAACAACATATTAAATACTTATTCATACTATTCACTCGGTTATAACCTACATTATAAACTGCAAGCGTAGAGCTTGTCTTATCGTTTAAACTCCCGTGAAATAATTATATTCATAAAAAATCAATCATCATGAATTAGAAATACATACGTATTTCGTCAATACTCAATGATGAATCAGTGCAGTTATAAGTTAGTTTAAAATATTCTCGACTGATTAATTAGCAGTTTAATTAAATTAATTTACAGCTGCATGAGTTTAAGCTAGAAATTATAGTTTATTCTGCTTTCCACTGTAACAGTCAACTAGAGAATATAACCGACTTATAATTTAATCTCTCTGCACAGAAATCTAACTAGTGAAATAAAATAGGCGATTTATCACTTAAATCACTCAACACTACTAGATAGATATATTATTACCTCCAAACAGAACTACAGACTAACACCATGAACTAGAATCATTCAATATAAGGGTAGTCCAGAACTCGGCAAAAATGTCGAGAAACTAGGACTTCGCAATACACAAGATATTTTCTAGCACTAGCGATCTGTCTACTGCAACTGGAGGAAGACTGAATGAAATCAAGTCCAAACTGCGGGTATAGATATCTGAAAACCAGACAAAGGATGCCACGCTATTTCTCATAACCCCGAAATAGTCCCCCGTCTCCCCTCTCCTCTTAACACTTCATATTAACTCAGACGCCGGCCATAAACTGCCAATGCGCGTCTTTACACCTCCTGCTAACTATGGTCATTTCTGAGCGATGCGTGTTTCGCCTCTCACACCTCACGCCGAGAAACTTAGCCATAGAAGCGCGCGTGTCATGGAAAAGTGAGACGAATTGTCTGCCATCCTGTCTGTCTAGAACGAATTTCTCACACTATTCGGTCTCGTCACGGCTTTACTTAATAGCAGTAAAATGCGTTTCTACATGAGAAAAGAAACAGGTGAAAGTTTGAATGGGAGAGTTATATTTTTCGCAATCAAACGAATGCGAACAAAAAAATAAAAGAGCAATAATCGAGTAGAAGACACGGGTAGAGTAAGAAAAGAATATAGAAATATTATTAATTATAATCTCTATGCCACAGTCAGCACGTCAGTGCCTGGTCACTGAAACACGGGGAGGGCGGGTCAACGGGGTTTTGTAGCTCGCTAAGAAAGAACAGGTCGTTAATTGCAAATAAAGGGGGCGTTAACCTATTACCATTTCTCAACCTTTTGATCGCGGTCCAAGAGACGTAAATTCTCACGAGTGAGACGGGATCAAAAGGCGCCGCTCACCCGAGAACGGAATCCGCGGGCGGCTAGAGTGTGAAAAAGAGCCTTCATTCGCTATTCGAACGAAGGAATCTCTCAGAAACGGGCAGAGGTGAAAAAACTGACATGTAGCTAACGATTTCCATCCATTTAATATATATTGAAACCTCCAAAAATTCAAATCATCAGTTCGCTATCAGGATTCTTGAATGGTCTAGCGCGCATTTTGGAGTCTTATTTATTGGATTTCCTATAGAAATAACGTGGAGATTTATTTTAGTTTCTTGATTTGCGGTAATAATATTATTAGCATTTAAGTGTTTTAACGTGTTAAGTTCATTATAGTTCACTGGGATTTTTGTGTTAATTTAAACATATTAAATAAACAAATAGCAAAGTTCTCCAGATGTAAACAATAATTTAATTACCCGTTATTCCCGAGTAAGTAATGCGTTAAATAATTATAAGACGCTTGGCGATCGAAATTGTTAAATAACAATTTATTTCTATTTCATCATGTGTAAATTCTAAGTAACTAGTGCGCATATCTATTGCTAAAAGTGATGAGACTAGCTAGAAACTGTGGGTTTTAAATTTTAATTTAATACCGGAATGATTAACAGGATACCTATAACGTGTGTTAGATTTAGGATAAATAGATATTGTTAAAAATGTTTATGTTTTTCTTCCAATGATATAGGCGATCATAACCTTGCGATCCAGCGGGGCTTTACGGTCTGCTTTTCCTACCAGCATCTAAACATTATTGGTGTAACCACTTTCTTGTTGAGACCCCTGTGCGGGCACCTTCTCTATGTATGTCGAGAAGCATAATCAAAGAAACAAATAATAATAGTTAAATGTTAACTGGTACGGAACATTCCCAGAATACAACTTATTTTCATATGTAATTTTTATTATCTGTCGGCTGAGGCAGAAACTTGGTACTCTGCTATCTGACCGATGACAGGATTTTATTCTATTGGATATATTCACGAGAACTCACTGTCCACACATCGGCTATCTTATAATGAACCAGCCGACTATTAACAATTAACATTTGTTGGTTTTCCCATCACGTCACCGGGTGTCATAGTCACCTGAGACTAGACCACCCTGGAACAATATTTTACCACATTGATTCCCAGGACAGTGCTATCACAATAAATACACTTACCCAAAACAAATACCTGCAGTGAAAAGGAATAATATCCAGGCAGTCCCTACTAATACATCAAGTGCAGCGACCCCCCGAAAAATTAGCAGTCTGCTCATCGGAGAGTCTGGGGCTGTACTAGACCTGAATAAGACTGATTAATTTAATAACTGCTAGTGTAATCATTTTTTGATCTTTTGGGTAAATTACCTCGGTGGGGATCTTTCCTAGTTTTTCCCTATACCAGAGGCAGGGTTTATGAGAGTTATATTTTCTTTCTCTTATGTAACTATAATTGATGGATGTAATGATAATGATTGTATTGATGTTGTGATCTATTTTCTAACGATATAATAAACTTAATAAACCTTAAGCTATTGGTGTTGGTCAAAACCTCCCTGCCATTTATATGTGATCCATAGTTTATCTGTTTCTACGTCTGTACGTATTTCTGTCACAAAATTGTGTGTGTGCGTACGTGAAGGTAGTGTAATCTGAATCTGTATCAAGTGAGGAAGTGCGTCTCCATTGAAGGGTGTCATACTAGATAGGCTGGATAGAGCAATTACTCAATCCAAGACTGTGCTTTTCTCTTACACCAGTTCTCCTCGTGAAACAAGACTATTTCTCACACCTTCCTCTCACATAGCTCTCACTATCACCCTCTGCTCAGACGGGACCATAAATATCGCAGGCCTATCTATAAAAATCTACGACATCCATCACATTTGTTTCTATATCTGATTCTGATAAATTCATTCTTTGCCTCCTCGAAAGTTACGCTTGCATCAAGCTAAGGTAGATTTCCATCTTCCTTTGCCAATCTGTCAGTAATCCTAAACAATATCGTACATTTATTTAACAGTTATGATCATCTTGCAAAATTGTATTTAAGTGTGATACCTCCAGAGTTGACCTTAGAGATGTTTCTAGGTAAATCGTGGTCTCGTTTTGCCGCTCGCCCCCCTCCAGTTTTTCCCCGTATGCATAGTTCTCTTAAGGGAGTCAATTTGTTACTATTGAATTGAATCACAATGAAATTTTCACAATTATTTTTAAATTTATTTTGCGCCCTCAGAAGATGGCGACTGGTACCGCCACATCACTAACACCGTTAATAAATAAATATTACACACATGCAGATATGTTTCAGGCTCTCGAGAGAAATAAAGAAGTAGAAAACTAGACAACAGAAAAACAACAGACGTGAGTGGCCCGCCGGAGAATATAACCTATAATCATCTGAACGGCAAAACCGCCTAGCTACGGAAGCGAAACACTATCCTGCTTGCCAACTCGGGTTTCCCCCCCCCCCCCTCCCCCCTTTATTTGTTTAAAATGACTAACACCGCCCAAGAGCCGACTATGTATACCTAATTTATTTTCAATTAAATAACCCAAAAAAACTTTCAAGTCATTTTTCTCAACATAAGCTGAAGTGTAGATAAATGTAATATTACCAAAGACATCTCATTGCTGATTCTCGTGCTGTAGCGATAATATTAATAGGGAAAACTAAACGGATAAAAAGAAAAGATGATATTGTCGATGTGTTGGAGAAGATAACGAGGCAAAGATGATGATCATAACCATGAGGAAAGTAAAGAAAAAAAATATATGGAAGGGATTAAGAAAAATTAATTTCTCTACAACAATGGCCGGTTTATTCTCCACAGATATAACACGTACTTTATCGTGTAAGTAAAATTCCCAAACCATACACGCACACACAAAAGACAGAACTGATTGGCAACACTGTAATTGTATTTCCTTGTATTTCCAGTAAGCGAGCGGTAACACGATGATCTGGCCAGGGCATTGAGTCTAGATAGTTCTGTTGTGTGGTCGGCCTACGTGTATGCTTAATGTAGTGTTTAGTGCGGTGTTTCTCAAAATGTGTTATCGGGGTTCAAGAAGTACACGGCAGATTTTAAAACAATATAGTATATATTATATATGCTGTAATGTAGACACATTAGTAGAAATATAATATTACTACCAAATTATCTCCGACTGATAAAGCGGGAAATCCTGGGGCCTGTAAATAGTAAATAAATAAGTTTTATAAACATAAAGGTATGTTTCAGGTGCTCGTGAGAAATAAAGAAGCAGACAACTAGACAACAGAAAAACAACAGAAATGAGGCGCCACCGCCTAGCTACAGAAGCGAATCACACTATCCTCCCTGCCAGCCTGTCACCACAAAAATAGTGCTTCGAAGATAGGGGTCATTGACGCTATTTTTTTCTGTTGTCTAGTTTTCTGCTTCTTTATTTCTCACGAGCGCCTGAAACACGCCTTTATGTGTAAAATATTTATTCATCTCCGGCTCAGAGTGGTATGGCGGAATGACCCTACTCTCGTAAGGGATACATTGGTATGAGTAATTCTAATAATGGGTACGCCGGTAAGATTTAACTCTCATAATGGGTACGCAGGTAAGACTAATCTCATAATGGTGTTGGGTTCTTTTGTGATTGTAGTTGATAGTAACGATATGCTAGTGGTAGATGTATCAATGACTAGCTTAGACACGCGAATGGTTTCAATGAAAAGTTGTCAAAAGGTTATTCAATCAAATTCCAACGAGTGGTAGGCAATTGGCCAATTCATGACTAGAATCAACTCGTTGTTAAAAGTTATTCAGGTTTATTGACGAATGACAAACGGCAATCAACGACACGATCAAGACAAACGATGAGAGCATCATAATTATAGTTACTGTTGATAATAAAACATTCCTGTAGATTTCTTTATCAATCAAGTCCTTTTCTATCCAAGTGACTAGGATTTCCTAACAGTTGTCATTTGAAATACATTACGGTCATGTCCGTTAACCTTGTTCCAAGGACGTCTGTAACAGTAAACGGATTCATGCTCATGGATGACGCTTCCATATAATACTTGTTTAAATCCCAGACTTTCTCCTTACAATAATCTATACAGTTTGATATAATCCATAAAAGTTCTACAAGAAAATACAATCAGGTTAGCGACTTCAGTTGACTAACCTCTCCTACAAAATATGCCACGACCTTGGCATAGGCATTACAAAATATCCGATATTCAAGATATGATCAAATAGTTATCCTTTACTCGTAGGACTTCCCACTACGAAATATTTACAGTGAAGTAAAGATCTCAACTGTTCCATTCTAGGAATCCAATAACATATGGATTCCCGCTAGAATCCAGTGATGATCATCTGTTCCACTTTATTCATAGACGTATTAATATACATGAAGGTTCAAACGAAACTTACGTATTGAACTGCATGTTGGCTTCATCCTGAAGACCCAACCAAAATCCTTCATAACAATTCTTCCATCGAATTGTTCAGAATCAAAATAATAACATACGGGCAGAGAGAGAGTCCATCTTGCCCTTACAACAGCTGACGTCATAATCCCCCAACTAGGTTACCCGTGCGCAAAGAGCAACTCATACTCTGCATTGTGCACGTCGGTGCGTGAATAAAACGTACGCACAAATAATATAACTATCTCAAGACTGGTGCGTACATTGGCAGGACCGAAGACTACCCCCTTAGGTAAAACGTATGCAACAGCTCCCTTATCACCGGCCCTTAAAAAAAATTAATTCTATTAATTTTTTTTAAAACTAAGTACCCAAGAGAGGTGAGTCAAAACTACATCGACGTCTATGTGCATAAATTATATTCATAAAGTTATACAATATTATAAAAAAGAATATGAAAATGGAAATCAATATAACTGAATGAAAGTATGCATTAAAGCACACATCCACAATCGATCTACGTTGGAACGATGTGGTAAACTACGAAGTAAAAGAAAGTTGAAAATGAAAACCAAAAAAATGATAAAAACATTCAACTAAATTTACAACTCAAACATGTGATTTCAAATGAAAATGAATAGCAACGATGATGATAATAAATGACAAGAGAATCAAAAAAATGAAAATGAAAGATGCAAAATGCAGCAAAGCATAATTAAACACGTTAAGAAGCAACACCCGTAATGTTTCTAACATTATGACGGTGGACTAGTTATCTAAACGTGAGAGATAATGTATAATGAGAAGTAAATATAAGTATAAAGAGACACTCACAACTATTCAAGTTAATTAATGTGTACTCTACAAGTAATTAAGTGGCTTAATTGATTTCATCTAATTAAGATAGTTCTTAATTACAAACAAATAACTAATTACTAATTTATTTAAGTAATTGCAATTTTACTCAGTGTTACTGTTCCATTAACACTAGTTAGTAATCGACTAGAATATGTTCTTAATGTTCCATGCAAGATGCAAAGATATTCTTGAATACAGTATGTAGTGTAATATGTTCCATAGAATAATGAATGTCTATGTGTCACTATGAACAGTGTTTCCGTACTAATAAAATGTTACTACACACGAAGTTACGTTATAATCCAAAAGTAAGTATATCCAGGAATTTTTTTGCTGGTACGAATAATTCAGTTCCATACAGAGCACGTATAGAAGTTCAAAAATTGATAATGTACTCAGTTCCTCTTATTATATTTGATTGATTATCTATGAGGGACGTTTCAACATCCGGAAGTGGTTTAGGTTCGACCAGTTCGCTTGGACATCTTGACAGACAGTCCGCAAACACATTTTTTGACAGACAGTCCGAAAGCACACATTTTTCACTCCATGGAATTTCGCTCGAATTTCATAGCTTATGGCTGTAATGGCCACTGAGCTTTGAATAGCGTATCTAGCGGTTGACTTTGATGATTTAACGTCCTTAGTGTTCAGTGCTGTGAGAGCCTTTTGGTCTGTCTCCACTACAAAGTGGGAGCCCAGTAAGTAACGTTCCAATTTTGTGATTGACCAAACTAACGCGAGCAACTCCTTGTCCAGAACGGAGTATTTCATTTCGCTCGCCGTCAGTTTTCTCGAAACATACATGACTGGAAATAAGGTGCCCGTATATTCCTGCATCAAAACTGCAGCAATGGCGTAAGAAGATGCGTCACTACGAAGAATAAAAGTAAGATCTTTGTTAGGCAACTTCAAAAATGGCGCATTTGAAAAAAATCTTTTTATATAATCTAACGCGATTTGGTGTTCGTTAGTCCACTGGATTATGTTAGCTGTCCCTTTTCTCAGTAAAGAAGAAAAAGGTGCAGTTAAAGTAGACAAATGAGGGATGAATTTAGAATAGAACTGTATTAGTCCTAAAAGAGACCTAACTTGTTTTTTTGTCTTAGGTGCTGAGATGTTTAAGATTTTCGAGACATTACTGTCTTCTGTATACATTAAACCCCGACCTATACGATGACCCAAAAAGGAGATGTCATGAAAACCGACAAATGCCTTAGAAGGTTTCGCTGTTAAGTTATAATCCCGTAGAGTAGAAAGTAAAGCTTTTAATCCCTGAATGTGTTCATCCCAAGAGTTACTGAAAAGACAGATGTCATCTATGTAAGTAATGACATCGGGACGATGAGACAGTACGCGGCGCATCATGCGTACAAAGGTAGCTGGCGCATTCATTAATCCGAATGGCATAAAATTCCATTGGAAAAGTCCCCGTGGCGTCGAGAAAGCGGTGAATGGCTTTGCTTTAGGTGTGAGTGGCACTTGCCAATAACCCTTTGAAAGGTCAAATTTCGAAAAAAAATGTAGCATGGGATAATTTCTCCAATAAGTCATCTAAGAGAGGTAAAGGTTCCGCATCAAACTTTGTAACTTTGTTTAATTTCCTGTAATCTACGCAAAGACGAATATTGTTGTCTTTCTTTCTAATAATCACCATAGAAGAAGAGTATGGTGATGAAGATGGTTCAATTATATTTAATTGAAGCATCTCATCAAATTCCTTATCAACCTTATCACGAAAGTGTAAAGGGATAGGATATGGGCGCACTCGAATAGGCGTATCGTCAGTCAGAATAATGTCATGTTGGATGACTGACGTATGACCTGGGATGTCAGTGAGGACATCCTCATACGAGTGTAGAATTTTAGAGACTTGCTGACGTTGATCAGCCGAAAGAGTAGATGAAATAGTAACATCATTCCAATTCTCAGTGGAATGAAGTGGCACAACTGGTATTGGCAGTTGTACATCATCGAAAGAAGATTCTTCTTCTTGGATGACTGACAAACTAGAATAGTGTTGAATAGGAGGTGTAGGATCGTCAGTTGCTTGGAATACTGACTGTAGATAATCAGGACGTGAGTAATACTCCTTCAACATGTTAATGTGGAAGGTTTTATGTTTACCATTTACATCAACGATGTAGTCAACATCGGATATTCTTGAGATGATCCTGAAAGGACCTCTCCAAGTAATTAATAGACGATTGTTATGAGCAGGGAGTAAGACAAAAGCTTCGTCACCAGGAATAAGCTGGCGAAGACGTCTATACTTGTTTGCAAATAGACGAGCTTTTTCTTTGGCTTGTTCGGATGATGCAGTAGCTAGTCTACAAGCATCTATGATTCTCTTTCTCAGAGAGATCACATACTCATAAGAGGATTGAGTTTCCTCTTCAATATTCTCTTCAACCAATAAGTCGTGGATTAACGACATCGGGCCACGTGGTTGCATGCCAAAAACAAGCTGGAACGGAGAAAACCCCGTGGCTTGATTTTGCACCTCGCGATACGCGAAGAGAGCGGCGGGTAGGACCCGATCCCAATCCTGAGGGTGATCTTGGGTCATCTTACCCAACAACTGCTTGAGTGTCCTATTTTGACGCTCAATTAACCCATTGGACATCGCATGGTAAATTGAACTAAGTGATCTGTCTATACCTAATGTCTTCATAACTTGAGACATGGATTCAGAAATGAACTGAACCCCATGATCCGATAAGATCTTCCGCGGAAAACCAATGCGTGAGAAGATCAACATTAACGCCTCTGCTACACTGGCAGATGAGGTGTTCTTCAGAGGGATGGCCTCAGGCCAACGAGTGCACATATCAATGCAAGTAAGAATATGCGTATGCCCTCTGGCAGATGGAAGCATCGGACCAATAATGTCGATAGCCATTTTATCAAATGGTCTAATCGGGATGTCCGCAGCTTGAATAGGAGCCGCATGAAATGGGCCCCGTACTTTAACTTCCTGACATATCAAACATGAACGACAATAGAGAGTAATATCTCTATGAACGCCCGGCCAGTAGAATGCAGAAAGCACTCTGGATTTGGTACGTGAAAAACCCATATGGCCCGCGCATTGCGAGTCATGAGCATGTCGCAATATTCGCGATCTCATAGAAGACGGGACTAGAATCTGAGAACATAAGGATGAATCCTTTTCCCGTATCAATCTAACTAAAATCCCATTTTTAAGAATAAAGTCATGTCTAGATTTTGCAAGTTTGTTGCTTGTATTCTTTTTGTTCACATACTGAAAAATTTTTTTTAATGAATCATCATTCTTTTGTAAAGTTGCAAACGACTCCCGTGAAATAGGAGCATCGTCATCACAAGTGGTATGAACTGTAGGTTCATATGGTGTATCATGCGACATAATAGTAGCTTGAGCTCTAGTCACTACTGCATTTGCAGCCTGAAAATGTCGCTCTTCCCATGCAGAAATTTGCTGTGGTGTACACTCTGTTATACCATGTATACGACCCAATATGACATCACAAATTGGATTAGGAAGAAGACAGGCGTGGATCTTCCCTGAAAAAATGGTGTATTTAAATTAATAATGGCTGTGGGAAACATTTCCATTGTGCCTCCAAAGGTAACGCATTTGACTGTGTGGCCCGTGGCACAACGAGGATCTATCAGCGAAGTCCGTACACCGACCGTGGTACAACCTGAATCAAATAAAAGAGAGCATGGAATATTATTGACAAGTCCTTTGTGAAACTTAAGAGATCCTTGTCCCTGATGTACAGAAGTTGCCGTGCAGACCGCAGGTAGGCTAGGCAAAATGTGTCCGCAGCGCAACGTCGTGATCGCCTTGGGCTGGAAAAGTGTTGAGCATTCTGCACAAGCTGTCACCTGATGACTATCAATAGAACAAGACATGGCATTATGAGCATCAGCACCTTTAACCTGTTCATTGTTAGCCTGAGTATCACTTAAAGCGACATTAGAATGTCTACGTGTCTGGCTCGACGATCTATCTCTTCGTCGCGATCTGTTCTGATTATTTGCATTAAAATTGCCCCAATTGTCATTCCTGCTCGCGTTAAAATTTTGATGAGTACGATAATTAGTATAATTAACATTATAATGTTGGTTAAATGTTTTATTCAACGAACCTTGTCTATTTTGTGGAACCTGAGATTTTGATCGCCAGTTTTGTTTATTATTATACCCTTGATTATGTTTGAAATTATTGTTACCAAAATCTCGCGATCTATGAGCTTGGTTCCAAGAAACATTGAATGGAGCAGATTGTTGGAATTGCTTCCCCTTATAAAAATTACCATTGTTGAAATTCTCATTATTTCCCTTATTAAAGTATCTGTCGTTACTCAATGAACGATTTCGTGAAAAATTATTTTGTTGTACGGCAAAAGCAACTGGCAATTCACTTTTAATCTGAGCATTACTTAGATCCATGGATGGGTGAGCAGTGCAGAAATTTTTAGAATGTTCTTCTAGATCTTTCATAGATAAAGGTTTCCGTTCGTGCAAAAATGCAAGAAATGCTGGATTTACTGACGATAGCACCTTATCGCGCAGTAGTAAATCGAAAAGACCTTCATACGACTTTTCTATCTTGGATAATCCGATCCATCTTTCTAGTGTTAGCCGTATTTGGGAAAGAAAATCACAAAAGTTCTTCCCTGATTGCGGTAGCAAAGTCCGAAAACGTAATCGGTATTCATTTTCTGTCATTTGGAATTTTCGGAGAAGTGAAGCTCGAAGAGCGTCATAATTATTCTTATCATTAATACTGGTGGTATGATAAACCGCCAAAGCATCTCCCGTAAGCAATCTGGATAAATATGTAGAACATAGTGATTTATCCACATTGTAAGACCTACAGGTGGCCTCAAACCTATCCAAAAAAAATATCACGTCGTCAGACGGGGGGTTAAATTTAGGTAATTTTAGGTGAATTTCCTTAAAATTATCATGCCTGGATGAAGCTTGGCCTTCGAAAGTTCTCTGCGAATTAGCTTCTTGAGTTAACCTAATTCTATCATATTCCAATTCGGCAAGTTTCAAATCATGCTGACGTTTCTTATCATTCTCTTCTGTCTCAAGCTGAAGTCTTTTTATATTTTGTTCAGCTATTAAGGTAGTAGGCTACCCACAAAAGATTTAAAAAAAATAAAAATCCAACAATTTTCATTTTCATGCTTTAAATCATCGTCAACATGTTCTTGTACTAAAAATAATTCATAGAAGCTTAGAGATACTCTGGTATGATAGGAATCAGTGTTTTTCTACACACACCCCCTTGAGTGATTTGCATAGCAACCAATGTTTATAGTTGGTTACCATGTGAATAATGACCCAACATGAAGGTGCGTAATTGTAAAACTGCGAAATTATAATTATACTGAGGTAACAGGAAAAAGATATTTATAACTTTTCCAAGGAGAATCACTCAATGATTTCTTATGAATTTTTCAAAAGTGTGTATCTAGAAAGCTTTGATCGTAAATTTCAGCATTTGTTACATGCATCGTGCATTTTCCCCCACATCAACTCTATTTATTGCTAGTTTTATACTGATTCTGTATAATAGTAGTTAGCAGAGCTTCTTTTGTTCACAATGGGAAATAAGACAAAGTAAGTTCCTTGGAAATCGGTACATCAACAAACCGTTGCCTGAAAATGAGACACCTATTGTCGATAGTGACGCTATAAAGCCTCTGTGCTCCTCAGCAAAGAAAATAAAGGTCCAAGAAAGTGAAGGACAAGCTAAAAATGACAACAGAGGAAATGTGTTTATCCTTATGGATGTAAAACTGCTGTTTGGGTTTTTTATGCGCTAACTTTAGATGTATGTGACAAATGTTATCAGTACTCACTGACCTGTGAGATCGTCGAAGAGACTCGGGATGGCTTTTGTCATGAAATCAGTATCAAGTGCACAAACTGTGTCGAATGGAATGCCAATTTCAATACTTCTGATTTTTTCATCTCCAGCTACTCACAAACACAAAGAAGTAAAATGTGCGAATGGTGGCATTTGTGCGTTTCTATTGGGAAAGGCCACAGTGCATTGCAGAATTTTTCGATATACATGAACACAAGTCAACCCATGGCAAAGAAAGCATACAGGAGAACGCTGCACAGGATCTATTCAGCAAGTAAGGACATTGCAATGGAAAGACCCTAAGAGCACCGAAAAGGGGATTCATAGACACTGCAGCTGCAGTTGAAGGAGACCTTTATTCAACAGGAGCTCATTAAACTTCATTTTGTGAGTTCTTTTTCTGTTTTTCTTCGATTTCTCGGAATTGTCTTTTTAACATAATTGGTGATCTTTGAAACAAGATATCTCTGGATCTGTACATTCAATTGACATGAAAATTAACACAGTTGGTTGTCATATAATCTTACAGATTCTGACCTAAAATGGATACAATTGAATTCAAAGTTTTAGTTTTATGACCATCATGCATATATAATGAGGCACAAATATCAAACATTCCAGAAATATAAATTTTGAAAATTCATTAAAAATTAACCTTTCTGTCAATCTCTGTCATTTTAGGTCATGACCTCACGCTATATATACTGATTCAATTTGCCAAGTTTCAGTCAGATCCTTGTACAAATAACATAGTTATGATGTTTTGAAAAAGGTGTATAATTTGTTCACTACGGCGGCCATATTGGATAGCTAATTTGCATAATTAATGAGGTCATTATGTGGACAAAAATTTTAAGTCCATACTAACACTATACCCATGGTTATTTGATTCTGAAAGGACAATTTGAGTTTTTTACCCTATCAAGGTAGCCTACTACCTTAATCTTCTTTCTTCCATTTCCTTTTGTTTAACTTCCATTTCCTTTTGTTTAACTTCCATTTCCTTTTGTTTAACTTCCATTTCAATCTTAAGTTTATCTGCAGCCTCCAATCTTTTCTGTTCTGCCTCATGCAGAAATCGTTTCTCTTCTAATTCAGCCTCAATCCGTTTTTGATCTGCCTCAAATTTCATCTTCTTCTCATTTTCCGCAGCCTCAATCCGTTTTTGATCTGCCTCAAATTGAAGTTTTTCTAGTCTTAAAGTTTCTAACTTTCTCTGTTCAGCTTCTATTTCTTGAGCTTTCCTATATTCCGACATAGCGAATTGTCGTACCTCTTCAGGAGGTATCTGAAGAGCTTTTGCTTGCTTAATGAAATAATCTAGTGAATACATTATGCTTTATAAGTAGTCACTATACTCTTAATTTCTAAATATGATAATTAATTAATGTAAATTAATTAACCTTGTTAATGCACCGAGTGGTCTTCGTTCCTGTCCTAGAACGGTATATCATACTCATATAATTGTCAAATATATTAATAATCAATAAATTAATTTATGTAATTGTTGGGTCGTTTCTTCTAGAGGTAAAGACCTTCATTACGCGAATGTTTTCTCAATGAAAATATTTCAGAAAATGTTCTTAAGTTGAAACGAACTCCAACAAGTAATGATCAACTGGTCACTGATAGGCAGCACGCAAGGCTGTGATGAATGTACATAGATTTTATTGAACGTGACATATACGGCGTTGAACAAGACAGTCATAGTTACAGGTGCAAAAAGGTCATACATCACAATGTTGATCATCACTTTTCAAGGGATGAAGATTCTCTAACAAAACGGTAATCTTTATTCAAGTGTCTAAGGATCCCAGGGGGGATTAATAGTATATAAAAAATTGTAATAACGTCCGTTAACCTTAATCATCAAGGACGTGGAATCTTATGACCAACGGATTCATACTCAATGGTGTAATATTTCTTATCAGACTTCATTGCCTGAAAATTCAGGCTTCCTTCTACAATAATTAGGCGCATATTATATATCATTATTTTACCACATAAAGTCATCCACAACAATAGACCACAAATTTAGAGTTCTGTGTTGATAACTGGGGGGGAACAGTTTCTTCTTTTATCCATTGACTTTGGCATTGACTAACAACGGCAGAATAAAACATGAAAAGCATATAATTCAATCAACTTTGAGTACTCGTAGGTATTCTTTTTCTTCCTCTACGGTAAGTTTTCAAAAGGCTACCGACTTCCGTCTGTCCATTCTAAAAATTTAACATACAGTGATTTTCCGCTAGATCAGAACTATGAGCGGCCTTACACTTTAATTTACTCAATAAACATTTAATGACATGGGGCGACACTTACTTGATCCTACTACTGTTGGCTTCAACATGAACCAGTAGAGATCATACAACATAATGGCTTCTTCCAAACTTGCCAGCAAAATTCCAAGGAAATATATATCGGGGGGGGGGGGACATAAAATGGTCCGTAATACAGCCCCGACAAATTTTGACGTCAAAATGAAATAAATCTAGGTTACCCGTGTTTCCAAGTAGCATTACTCACACTGATTTGTGCACGTAAGTGCGTGAATCAATTCGAACGCTCAAATAATATAGGTTATATAGAAAAAAAAACTGGTTTTTTTGCGTCATTTGGCAGGCCCCGAAATACCTACCCCCTTAGGTAATAAATGTACGTAACAGTAATGACATGTTATGAACAGACAAAAGCCATAGACAATAGCAACAACAATGACAAGACGAGATACTCAAAGACAGTAGAAAACAGTCGCAGAAATCCAATAAAAATAAAAATGTGAAACTAAAAATAGAATGTCGTAAAGAGTTACGATGATAACTGCGATCAAATACTAAACAATACAATTGACAAGACAGTGTAAAAACATATGTTTTGTAAAGAACTGAACGATAGTCAGGTGAGGATGACGTAATATACAAACAAAATACATTATAAAACTAAGGTACGAGTAAAATAACTGTGAAAACAACAATTAAAACTTGACTGAACAGCTAAACAAATACTATCATAAGAAGCAAGTAGCGATCGGAACTACAGCAAGGTTTCTAGCCTTGAACCGGAATTATCGCTCAATTGAAACTTATAAATCAAACCCTATAGAACATCTGACAAAGAGCCCGAATCGGCTTCGAGATGAACCTCGTTTGTCAGATCGACCTCCCTACCACCCACGACGGATATACAACATAGAACATGCAACATGAAAAGTATATTGGTGGACATAGAAGAGAATAGGCACAGCCAAACACAATACAGTAATAAACGAGACTCCGTTTATACTTATCTCGGCTGATCAAACAAAAAATGTGCCTCGTCTCCGTAAATGTACGTTTGAGAATCGAAATACTTCGTCCTGAGTATTAGAGTATAGCTCGCACGTAAATAAGGACCAAAAGGATGATGTCCAACGTAGGTAGTCACTGGAGAACTTGGTGTTGAGGTTCATTGCTGACCTTGACCTTCTGATAACCGTCGTGTAGATTCCATGATGAAGACACAGGGTCTTTCTGTCTAACGATTTTTTGGAAAAATATTGAGTACGTTCCCTTCTTTGCAACCTGTCCAAAAAACACCGTGCCGCCATTTAATGTTGGGTTCTTTTGTGATTGTAGTTGATAGTAACGATATGCTAGTGGTAGATGTATCAATGACTAGCTTAGACACGCGAATGGTTTCAATGAAAAGTTGTCAAAAGGTTATTCAATCAAATTCCAACGAGTGGTAGGCAATTGGCCAATTCATGACTAGAATCAACTCGTTGTTTTAAAAGTTATTCAGGTTTATTGACGAATGACAAACGGCAATCAACGACACGATCAAGACAAACGATGAGAGCATCATAATTATAGTTACTGTTGATAATAAAACATTCCTGTAGATTTCTTTATCAATCAAGTCCTTTTCTATCCAAGTGACTAGGATTTCCTAACAGTTGTCATTTGAAATACATTACGGTCATGTCCGTTAACCTTGTTCCAAGGACGTCTGTAACAGTAAACGGATTCATGCTCATGGATGACGCTTCCATATAATACTTGTTTAAATCCCAGACTTTCTCCTTACAATAATCTATACAGTTTGATATAATCCATAAAAGTTCTACACGAAAATACAATCAGGTTAGCGACTTCAGTTGACTAACCTCTCCTACAAAATATGCCACGACCTTGGCATAGGCATTACAAAATATCCGATATTCAAGATATGATCAAATAGTTATCCTTTACTCGTAGGACTTCCCACTACGAAATATTTACAGTGAAGTAAAGATCTCAACTGTTCCATTCTAGGAATCCAATAACATATGGATTCCCGCTAGAATCCAGTGATGATCATCTGTTCCACTTTATTCATAGACGTATTAATATACATGAAGGTTCAAACGAAACTTACGTATTGAACTGCATGTTAGCTTCATCCTGAAGACCCAACCAAAATCCTTCATAACAATTCTTCCATCGAATTGTTCAGAATCAAAATAATAACATACGGGCAGAGAGAGAGAGTCCATCTTGCCCTTACAACAGCTGACGTCATAATCCCCCAACTAGGTTACCCGTGCGCAAAGAGCAACTCATACTCTGCATTGTGCACGTCGGTGCGTGAATAAAACGTACGCACAAATAATATAACTATCTCAAGACTGGAGCGTACATTGGCAGGACCGAAGACTACCCCCTTAGGTAAAACGTACGCAACAGCTCGGTACGCCGGTAAGACTAGGCTCTCATAATGGGTACGCCGGTAAGATTTAACTCTCATAATGGGTACGCAGGTAAGACTTAACTCTCATAATGGGTACGCCCGTAAGACTTAACTCTCATAATGGGTACCCCAGTAAGACTTAACTCTCATAATGGGTACGCCTGTAAGACTAAACTCCCATAATGGGTACGCCGGTAAGATTTAACTTTCATAATGGGAACGTCGGTAAGACTTAACTCTCATAATGGGTACGCCGGTACGATTTAACTTTCATAATGGGTACGCCGGTAGGACCTAACTCTCATAGTGGGTACGCCGGTAAGATTTAACTCTCATAATGGGTACGCCGGTAAGACTAGACTCTCAAAATGGGTACACCAGTAAGACTAGACTCTCATAATGGGTACGCCGGTAAGATTTAACTCTCATAATGGGTACGCCTGTAAGACGTAACTCTCATAATGGGTACGCCGGTAATATTTAACTCTCATAATTGGTACGCTGGTAAGACTTAACTCTCATAATGGGTACGCCGGTAAGACTTAACTCTCATAATGGGTACGCCGCTAAGACTTAACTCTCATAATGGGTACGCCGGTAAGACTTAACTCTCATAATGGGTACGCCGGTAAGACTAGATTCTCATAATGAGTACGCCAGTAAGACTAGACTCTGGGAGCCGCGCTGGTGTAGTGGTTACTAAACTGCGCTGGCGACCGGGTGACTCAGGATCAAACCCAGGCGAGACATTTGAAGGAGTGTCGTCGACCGGGATCTCACTGGATTAACTCGAGCCCTTGCGAGCACATTTGAAGATGTGTCGTCGACCAGGGATTGGCGGCTCCTGAGCCGACCCAGCTCTAATGGGTACCTCCGAAATCGGCGAGTATCTGCCTGAATGGCGAGGGACACCTGTCTCTGTACAAGAAAAAAAAGGGATACTCACGTAAAAATCAGTCTCAGGTTAGACATACTAACCTGAGATTTCGCCTCGAGTAATAGCGGGCGTACGAAAAAAAAAAAAAAAACTAGACTCTCATAATGAGTACGCCGGTAAGACTAAACTGTCATAAGAGGTACGGCTGTAAGACTAAACTGTCATAAGAGGTACGGCTGTAAGATTAAACTGTCTTAAGAGGTACGCTTTTAAGATTAAACTCTCATTAGGAGTACTCCGTAACATTTTCTCGCAATGTGTGTATATAGGATCATACATTCTATCCACGTTAGTTATGAGGTAAGCTCATTAGTGACCCATCACGATAATAAGAGGCTTTTATCGGCATATTGAGAGTATACGTCAATTTTAGATGCAAAGTGCGTCGTGACAAAGACACATCACCATGGAGTCAATCTTGTTTATGGCTCTGAGACAACAAAAAAGGGTAACAGACTTTCATTAACGGGTGCTTGCGTGGAAGAGAAGGATTGAAGTGGTATGACAAGATCATTAATGTGAAACTGATAACAAGAACTAGACAAGTGTCTGTGGAACAAGAGATGACAAGAACTAGACAAGTGTCAATGGAACAAGAGATGACAATAACTAGACAAGTGGCGGTGGAACAAGAGATGACAAGAACTAGACAAGTGCCTGTGGAACAAGACACGACAAGAATTAGACAAGTGCGTGTGGAACAAGAGACGACAAGAACTAGACAAGTGTCTGTGGAACAAGAGATGACAAGAACTAGACAAGTGCCAGTGGGACAAGACATGACAAGAACTAGACAAGTGCCGGTGGAACAAGAGATGACAAGAACTAGACAAATGCTAGTGGAACAAGAGTTGACAAGAATTAGACAAGTGTCAGTGGAACAAGAGATGACAAGAAACTA
>JAMPIV010022853.1:0-71823 GCA_024509875.1 Oreohelix idahoensis
AATTTGGTTGTTGTGTGGGTTTAGAATTTTCTCTTTTGCCTTGTGGAAAGAGATTGTGCTAAACTGTTCTTTAGGACTGTTGCTAGGTGAATTGTGTGCCGGAGCACGGGCACATAGAGCTGACCCTATTGGCTGCCCTGCATAATTCACGTTGCACATTTTAGTGTATTAGTGGTGCAGGTCTGGTTTGTTTGCACGGTGTCATATGTGTAATAGTGTCTCTGTTGCGTAGCAAAATGTGTGTTGCGTATAAATGTTCCGTGGATGATGTCACATTTGCCGCACAATGTTGAGGGTGCTATATTTCATCTGCTTTCCAAAGGTATGATAATACTGGCACTTGCAGAGTAGTGTATTACCCTCAGACACCAGGGATGATGAGGCAGAGTAACATGGTGTCTTTAGTCTGGTTTAAGTGTGTGACGTAAGGATAGAGTCAGATAGCTACAGTATTGATAAAGTTCTCTATGGTGTTGTTTGCTCCACTGTAGTGTATGGAATGTCAACTTGACCTACGCAGTGGTGTGTAGACATGGATTGAGTGTACAATGTGCGAATGATGATAAGGGTTCGTGTTGTTGACAAATGTTCTTTTCTCACACTCATGTATGACTGGAAGTCATCGACACCAACGACTGTGTACCTTTTCTAAAGTTTAATTGGACGTACACACTCGACAGCACAGATAGTGACAAATCACAGGTTGGCATAATACATCATAGTACAGTGGATAAATGGTCTTGCAATGTTATGTTACATGGGCACTCATGTAGGTTAATATTATAATGGACTGTCAGTAGCCAAGCCCTCAGCATCGCCCATACATATAAATCATCTGACTTCACTGACTGAGCACGTCAGCTTATAAACAATATTTCAGATGGCTTCTAAACCTAATCTCGTTTAGCGACGATTCTCCCACATAATGTTTAGCACATATTTTTTTCATATAATAATATTGAACCGCTAATAACGGGTTCTCATGTGTAGCAGTGATCTCTGGACTAAACAAGCGATAATACGGGCATCCCCTTTCTCTTCTTGAAAGTCGCTACATGTTTTGGTTCCAAGATGGCTTCACTCGTGAACTGTCACTCACGTTTGGATGCAGATAATGAATCTGTCCTAAAGTTAGTCATTCATAAAACATTGCATTGCTCTGTAGATTTGATCATGAACAATTGACTGCATTCTACAGAATATAGTGCTGCTAGGAATCGAAGTCGTTTTCATCGAGTCAAATATATTCTCTTAGACATTCAAATCGTAACTATCGACAATGGTGGCTTCGATCGAGAGTTCATAAGAGTGTCTTTGATTACCTTGGTAGAGGAAATATGAAACTGCCATTCCTTGGCAATATGAATAAACACTGGGGTAAAGCATACACGATAGGTTTAGACGACTATCACTTTCCCCACAAATACTGAGATCACTTTTTCCCGGCGACAGGCCGACATAGGAAAAACACACACAGTCCCTATCAGGACGAAGCCAAATCACCCCACTCTAGCGACACATCCGCCGAATAGCCTTTGACCTCTCTAGAGACAACAGAACATATAGTTCGACTTAGATATGTAAAGATATACAGATATAAGACAGACTCGTCCTACTCAGACAAACAATACACATAAATTCAGGCCTTAGATATTCTGAAGCAAGAACAATCTATTATTACCCCAAACAACGAATAAATCGCAGTAAAATGGATTTATCCGCGGAGTTTGATCGAAGAGATGGCACAACTTTCAAGGGAAGTAACTCAATAATGACTTTCCCTTAAGCACAAAAAAAATTACCTATGTATAATATTGTAAGATATCAAAGACTGCACGTAACAGTCTTACCACACCTCCCGGGAAAAAAAAAATGGAACATTTTTTTTTTTTTTGAAATACATCTAGGAGCAACGTACAATAGGCTCACAACGCATGAATAATGCGCAGATGAAAATATCAGGAATACCTATAACGCCTAATATGAGGCTAAGTCGACTTATGGAGCGACTGGTGAGAATGTCTCATAAACTGAGAGAAATTATTTCTCTACAAGTATATTTTTCCAGGAAGGTGATATCAAAGTATAATACAATTCTGGCAATTACACAATGCCTAAAAAATTCATATCATCATTTCGCTTTAGATATCTTAAATTTATGATTTATGAAGAAAAAATCATCAAAGCACAGCGGTGAATAAACATCCATGAACCGCTATGTAGTGATACAATCATTATATTATTAAATTACAAATGTGTATCTATCATGATATAGAAAAGGAACTACTATAGAACTAGACATATCAAGAAGTCTAAGCCCTAATAGTTATGTGGAATCATGTGGGCATCTTGACAGAATGTCTGCCATCACATTATCTGATCCACGAATAGCTCGCACAGAGAAATGAAAAGGTTGAAGAGCAATTGCATATCGAGTAGACCTCGAGCTCTTCAAATTCTTACTCTGTATAGCAGTAAGAGCTTTTTGGTCGGTTTCTACTATGAAATGTGCGCCTAGAAGGAATCTCTGTAGTTTGAGGATCGACCAAACCATAGCTAATAGCTCACGGTCTAAAACCGAATAATTCCTTTCTGCCGCATTAAGTTTTCTGGAAATATACATTACAGGATGCAGAGTTCCAGAGTACTCTTGCATTAGTGCCGCTCCAATCCCAGTGGCTGAAGCGTCACTACGAAGAACGAATGTCTTATCTTTAGTGGGTAGCACTAAAATAGGTGGTGTTGAAAACAATGTTTTAATCTTATCCAGAGAGCATTGGCATTCCTGAGACCAGTGGACCACATTAGGCGAACCTTTCTTTAGAAGTGTTGAGAGAGGTGCCATGATAGAGGATAGATTCTGAATGAATCTGCCATAAAATTGAATAAGACCTAACAGACTTCTCACCTGTTTTTTAGTCTTAGGGATTGAGATGTTAAGTATCTTACTAGTATTATGGTCCTCTATCTTTAGGAAACCATGACCAACTCGGTGGCCTAGGAAAGAAATTTCGCTAAAACCAATATAGGCTTTAGAGGGTTTCGCTGTCAGGTTGTGCTCACGCAAAGTAGACAGCAATTCATCTAACCCTGAATAGTGATCTTCCCAAGTATCGCTGAAAAGACAGATGTCGTCTAGATATGCAATGACATCTGACCGATAAGATAGGATTCGGCGCATCATGCGTACGAACGTAGCTGGTGCGTTCATAAGACCGAAAGGCATAAAATTCCATTGGAACAAACCTCTAGGTGTTGAAAAAGCCGTGATAGGTTTGGCGCGTTCAGATAAAGGAACTTGCCAATATCCTTTAGACAAATCAAGTTTAGTGAAAAAATGAGATTTGGAGAGTCGAGTAAGTAGCTCTTCCAGTAAAGGCATAGGTTCGGCATCGAACTTCGTTACTTGATTCAATTTTCGATAGTCAACGCAAAGACGTATGTTATTGTCTTTTTTACGCACAATAACCATCGGCGAAGAATATGCAGAGGTGGATGGTTCGATTATTTTCAAATCTATCATCTCATCCAACTCTTTCTCGACCTGTGCTTGAAAATGTATAGGTATAGGATAAGGTCTAACCCTAATAGGAGTATGGTCAGTTAGAACAATGTCATGTTGAATGACATTCGTTTGTCCAGGGATGTCAGTGAGTACATCCTGAAATGTTTGCAACATAGTTGAAACTTGTCGCTGTTCTCCTAGAGACAAATCAGGAGAGACAGTAACGTTCTTCCATGATTCACTGGAATGAAGTGGGATCATTGGAAGAGGAAGATTTACATCTGAAAAACTTGTTTCCTCATCCTGTATCACGGACAGTGATGAGTAATGACCATGTTGTACTGGAGAATTGTCCGTTGCTTGGAAAATGGGTTGCAAATAATCCGGACGTTCATGGAATTCAGTAAGCATATTGATGTGGAAGGTTTTATGCTTCCCATCAATATCGACAATATAGTCGACATCGGAAATTTTCGATATTATATCGTACGGACCTTTCCAAGAAATAAGTAATCTGTTTTCCCTACAAGGTAGTAATACAAATGCTTTGTCACCAGGACAAAGTTGTCGTAAGCATCTCTTCTTATTGGCAAATTGCCTTGCCTTCTGTTTCGCAAATTCAGAAGAAGAAGTTGCTAATTTGCATGCTTCGATAATTTTTTGTCTCAACGCGATGACATATTCGTAGGATGACTTTGTGTCATCGTCAATATTGTCAGATGTTATGAGATCGTGAAGCAACGACATAGGGCCACGCGGACGCGCGCCAAAGACGAGTTCAAAGGGAGAAAATCCCGTATGTTCATTGGGTACCTCTCTGTAAGCGAAGAGGGCCGCAGGTAAAACTCTGTCCCAGTCTTGAGGATGATCCTCAGTTATCTTCCCCAGTAAGTTTTTAAGTGTTCTATTAAGGCGTTCGACCATACCATTAGACATTGGATGGTAGATACTACTTAAAGATCTATCTATCTGCAGGGTAGACATTACTTGAGACATGGTATCTGATATTAGTTGGGTGCCATGGTCTGACAATATCTCTCCGGGGAACCCCAGACGAGAAAATATAAGCCAAATAGCATCTGCAATATCAGCAGTAGTAATGCTCTTCAGAGGAATAGCCTCTGGCCAACGTGTGCACATATCAACACACGTCAAGATAAACTGATGTCCTCTGGCAGACTTGATCTTAAATGGACCAATAATGTCTATGGCCATTTTTTGAAACGGCCGAATAGGAATGTCCGCCGCCTGAATGGGTGCAGCATGCCGTGGACCTTTGGATTTAACTTCCTGACATACTTTACAAGATCGACAATAAATACGTATGTCCTTGTTTACCAATGGCCAAAAGAAAGCCGCAAGGACTCTTGACTTAGTACGGGAAAAACCCATGTGTCCAGCACACTGAGAGTCGTGAGCGTGCTGCAAAATTTTAACTCTCAAATTCTTGGGAACCAGGATTTGAGAATGACTTGACGTAATGGAGTCTTGAACCATACGTACAAGTACGCCATTCTTCTTTGTAATCCACGATTTACGACTTGTGTCCTTATTCGGATCACCTTTAGTTGCAAGAATGAAGAATTTCTTCAGAGTGGGATCATCTTCTTGCTGTTTTATAAACGAGTCACGAGAAATTACCAAGGGATTATCTTGGTTATGCACTTCATTATCTTCAATAGATGAAGTTTGAGGCACATTAAGAGCCTGAGCTCTAGTGACTACAGCGTTAGCAATCTGCATGTTTTGCCTTTCCCACGTGGAAATTTGTTGCGGAGTGCATTCCTTGACTCCATGAATGCGACCGATGATGAGGTCAGCGATCGGATTCGGAAGAAGACATGCGTGTACATCTCCCGTAAAGAAAGGAGTAGCAATCCTAATGATAGCAGTAGAGTATTTCTCTAATGTGCCGCCAAATGTTACACATTTGACTACTTGTCCAGTGGCACGGGAAGGATCTACGAGTGACTGCCTAACACCAATTGTGGTGCATCCAGAATCAAATAGCACAGAGACTGGATTGTTATTCACTAAACCCTTATGTAAGACAAGAGAACCTCTTCCATCATGCGCGACTGATGCCGGAAGAGCAGGAAGAGGATGGCCACAGCTTAAAGTAGACACTGTGGTTGGCTCAAATAACGTTTTGCATTGGGGGCACTGAGATGCTCTCCCAAAATCAAAAGCGGCACATGCCATATTACTAGCATCATTATTATCTTTACTCTGTTTATAGGCTTTATGGGACTCTTGTTGTACAGAGTTTGCCTGAAAATGTGGTTTATGTCTTTTGTTTTGAGATCTACCTCGGTTATTATCACCTCTGTAGTTATTGTTACCTCTATTGTAACCCCTATTTGGGTTTGAGTCATAGTTCCCTTGGTTACCATTATCATATTCATTATAATGAGTATCTCTGTAATTATGATCTTGTTGACTCCAAGATGGATAACCCTGATAGTTTCTATAATTACTATCTCTACGGAAATTCCTATAATTATGACCACCCCTGTGTCGAGAGCTATCAGGTCGTCTCCAGTTCTTTGAAGAAGAACCCTGAAATGATTGGTTACCTTGGTTTTGATAACTATTATGGTTACCTTTTTTATCAAATCTGTTTTGAGGTCCCTGAAATCTGTGTGAATAATTGGGATTGTATGGTGTTGCTGAAGCAACTGGCATACTCTCCTTAATCTTAGTGTTGCCAAAAGTCACGTCGGGGTGTGCAGTGACATATTGGGAACAATATTCTTCCATTTCTTTTAGAGATTTGGGTTTACGCTCATGTATAAATTCAAGGAAAGGTTTGTTCACACATGACATAATCTTATCTCTGAGCAACAAATCCATAAGTCCTTCATACGTTTTTTCTGTTTTGGAAAGCTCAATCCAACGATCAACTGTGAGACGTGCCTTTGCAGTGAATTCTGAGAATTCTACACCCGTCTCAGGTACCATCGTCTTAAATAAAAGGCGATAGCCTTCCTCACTTAGCTGATATTTTTTTATCAAAGCCGCCCTAATGACATCATAATTATCCTTATCTGCTTCTCCTACAAGGCATAATCTAGTCAAAGATTCACCTTTCAAGTTTTCTGATAATTGATTAGCGTATTGTGATTTATCCACATTATGTGTACGACAAGAACGTTCAAATCTATCCAGCCAGAATGTAATATCGTCACTGGACTGATTGAACGGTGGAACCTTAACCTTGTAAGTAGAAGGTTTACCATTACCACTAGATGCCTGATTAACATTACTCATACTTGTCAATCTCAATTTCTCCAACTCAAATTCATGTTCTCTTATTGCTTTTTTCTCTTCAGCATCTAATCTTTTTTGTTCAGCCTCCCTGTCTAATCTTTTTTGTTCAGCTTCCCTGTCTAATCTTTTTTGTTCAGCTTCACTGTCTAATCTTTTTTGTTCCGCAGCAGCTTCTCTTTCTAATTTTATTTGTTCAGCTTCAAATCTCCTTTCCTCCACCTGCATCTGTAATTTCTTTTGTTCAGCAGCAGCCTCAGCTTCTCTTTCTAATCTTTTCTCTTCTGCCATAGCTTTTCTTTCTTCTGCAGCTAATCTTTTCTCTTCTGCCATAGCTCTCTCTCTTCTGCAGCTAATGCTTTGTCATATTGAGCAACTGCCCATTGTTCTAATTGTTGACCAGTCTTATCAAGGGCTTTCCCTTGTGTAATGAAGTATTCTAAAGTAGACATGGTGTCTAACAATAATACTAATCACCTGAAATAATAATAATACCACAAGTTCTCAATGACTTGATTAATCAGTATACTATCCCAATATCTGTGGGTCACAAGCCTTTAATAAGGTCTTGTATAATAGTAATAATAATCAGGTACTGGTTTATACCATAATCCAAGTGCAGTGCACAGGCAATTGTGTCTTATGAAATATACCTATATAAAACATATGTCAACCAACAGAATACATAAAGTACAAATAGGACTGACAATACAAGAACGTTTGCAGAAATCAAAATAAATCAAATAGGGAAATCAATGAAAATAATCACTGAATCTGCAAAGAATAACATCACCAATGACGTCACAATATATGAATACAAATTGTGAATAGAACTGAAAGATAGAAAAGAGTAGACCAACAAATTACAAACAACTCAAAACAAAACTAAAGAACAAAGAAATATTACAAAAATAACAATAATTACAGTCTTCACAGCTAACACAAAAGCAACAGTTGTCGCAGCAAATTTTCAATCAAGAAAATTGCACCTATAGAAAACGCCCACAACGGACCCTCTATGACGTGGGATATTCTGTTGTGAGGACGCCGCCCAACCTTAAACACAACCCGCTGACATAGAAACTAACATACTATACAAACAAATAACATGTAAACATAAATATATATAAATTATGTGTATGATAGTATGTGTTGCAAAATAGGCTCAGTTTTACAGTAATGGCAAAGTTATTTTTATGAACATAAACAAACTGCCACTTTATTCAATTAAACATTCTGGCCTTAAATATTAAAGTTCATATATGGAAAACAAGAAGATCCATCGATGAAAATAGGACTTCTTAGTACACAAATACTGTCTTCCTGTTAACATTGACAAGAATTGATCCAACTGTTCTGTGAAACTCTGTAATGTCTAATGTAAAACTGTCAACAACGCTGGCCTACATACTGCATTCACTTGACAGGTCACGTGACGAAGTGTTGACAAAGAGCAAACCAATACTGCAAGTGTGTCGTATCAGCCACAGGAAACGGTCTGGTATCGGTAATCTGTTGACTTCTGAACTTCTGCGAGGTCAAACCCAGAAAGCTGGTCCACCAGTTGATAAGGTTGATAATGTTGGATTTTTATTCCCGTTAATGATATCCACCAAAAGATAGATATAAGTGGATGGAAGCAGACATCATCATCATCATCAGTTGATAAGATCTCTATGGTGTTGTTTGCTCCACTGTAGTGTATGGAATGTCAACTTGACCTACGCAGTGGTGTGTAGACATGGATTGAGTGTACAATGTGCGAATGATGATAAGGGTTCGTGTTGTTGACAAATGTTCTTTTCTCACACTCATGTATGACTGGAAGTCATCGACACCAACGACTGTGTACCTTTTCTAAAGTTTAATTGGACGTACACACTCGACAGCACAGATAGTGACAAATCACAGGTTGGCATAATACATCATAGTACAGTGGATAAATGGTCTTGCAATGTTATGTTACATGGGCACTCATGTAGATTAATATTATAATGGACTGTCAGTAGCCAAGCCCTCAGCATCGCCCATACATATAAATCATCTGACTTCACTGACTGAGCACGTCAGCTTATAAACAATATTTCAGATGGCTTCTAAACCTAATCTCGTTTAGCGACGATTCTCCCACATAATGTTCAGCACATATTTTTTTCATATAATAATATTGAACCGCTAATAACGGGTTCTCATGTGTAGCAGTGATCTCTGGACTAAACAAGCGATAATACGGGCATCCCCTTTCTCTTCTTGAAAGTCGCTACATGTTTTGGTTCCAAGATGGCTTCACTCGTGAACTGTCACTCACGTTTGGATGCAGATAATGAATCTGTCCTAAAGTTAGTCATTCATAAAACATTGCATTGCTCTGTAGATTTGATCATGAACAATTGACTGCATTCTACAGAATATAGTGCTGCTAGGAATCGAAGTCGTTTTCATCGAGTCAAATATATTCTCTTAGACATTCAAATCGTAACTATCGAAAATGGTGGCTTCGATCGAGAGTTCATAAGAGTGTCTTTGATTACCTTGGTAGAGGAAATATGAAACTGCCATTCCTTGGCAATATGAATAAACACTGGGGTAAAGCATACACGATAGGTTTAGACGACTATCACTTTCCCCACAAATACTGAGATCACTTTTTCCCGGCGACAGGCCGACATAGGAAAAAACACACACAGTCCCTATCAGGACGAAGCCAAATCACCCCACTCTAGCGACACATCCGCCGAATAGCCTTTGACCTCTCTAGAGACAACAGAACATATAGTTCGACTTAGATATGTAAAGATATACAGATATAAGACAGACTCGTCCTACTCAGACAAACAATACACATAAATTCAGGCCATAGATATTCTGAAGCAAGAACAATCTATTATTACCCAAACAACGAATAAATCGCAGTAAAATGGATTTATCCGCGGAGTTTGATCGAAGAGATGGCACAACTTTCAAGGGAAGTAACTCAATAATGACTTTCCCTTAAGCACAAAAAAATTACCTATGTATAATATTGTAAGATATCAAAGACTGCACGTAACAAGTATCATACACGGACGTCACATCAGACCATACAACGTAGAAAGTCAATAAAGCTTTTAACAGCAGTGATGTTTTTTGGCAATATATATTGTGAACGCCACAATGACAAGATGCATGGACATCGTTATGCAGATCAAGGTATAGTACAACAGTCATTGTATCATCGACGTAGTCAATTCAACAGGAACAGCATACAGCATCAAATAATGTAAATCATATGCCTTTTAGGATATCGTAATCAGCTGTACATGTAGTCAGGTAGTAAACTTCCCCTTTCCATAAGAGCTAGTAGATATCAACTAGGAGATTAAATCTAGTCTCCTATATTCGACCTCAACAAGACAGGCATGTCTTTTGAGCGTCACATTATCGTCCTCTATGTTCCTTAAACAGCAAAGGTATCAAACGTAGATCCATCAATAGAGTTCAGGAAGCAAATTGTCCTTAGGACAGGCATCAATCGATGCGTGACAATATAAGTGGATCGTGAGCTGAGCAAACTCGTCATATCATAGACTCTATAATGAGGCAGGCTAGGCAAAAGTCAACATCACGAGATGGCGATAAAGTTACTCAGCAAAAAAGGATTCAGTTACCTGTTCATCAGGAATTAAATCACATAAATCACATATGCCTCCAGGCATTTGGAATAACGTAGAGATATATCATCTCAAAAAAGAAGGAACAACAATGATGAGGACTCCTTCCTGAATAATCTAAGCGAAGACGTTAGCACACCGCTACGTCTCGCCTTACCAGCATTTTCGCTCAGACTCCCCTAGGCGGAAATCATACAAAACACCCCCACAAACAAAGACATGCGCAGAACACCCGAATCGAATACAACTCAGCTAATTTACGATACAAAGAATTTTCTACGATGTTCGACTAAAGATTCGAACCTTAAAAGGAAATGACATCGCAAGTTGCCAACTGTTTCTAGGAAAACGCTCCATACATGGTTATGACTTAAAATCGCTCACACACAAACTATCAACAACCCTAGCTATCAAGATAAGACAACTTCCTGACGATGCTATCAAGATTAGACGACTGTAGAAATAAAAGTGACTACAATTCCATGAGTTACTTCCCATGCATTAAAAAATTGAATATAGTCAAAATGCATAGTCAGAATATATAATCAGAATAAGTTGCGACAAGTTTAGCGCAACATTACCGCCACCTCCCGATTAAAAAAAAATGTGCAACATTTTTTTTTTAAAATATCCAAGAGTAAAACCAAAAGCGGTTTAACAACGCACGAATTATGCGGAGATAAATAATTGCATGCCTAATATGAGGCTAAATTGACACATAAAGTGTCTGGTGAGAATATTTCTCAACAGATAAAAAATCTGATTCAAGAAAAAAATATATCGGGGAGGTGCCACCAACACACACTACACTTGCATGAAAATACAATATAAATATGCAAGTTCATATCATTATAATCAAATAGCAGTGTCATATTCTAATACCGCTTAGAATGGATGTACACATCTGATATAGAATGTTAAATAGTACATTATCTAAATGTTTAATAATACCATTACATAATGAAATTAAACATAAATGACGATCCAGGAAACATCTCCTGTCGTTCCAAGGAAAGTGTACAATGTGGAACTCTCCATGTTTGACAACAGAAAGGTAGCTTCTCCGATCAACAATAACATGCTGAGAAAAAACAACCAATATAATTCTATTTAATAGCCATTAAGTTTCATACTATACAATACATTATTATTAACAATTGTGACCGAGTAAACTTTCGGCCCTTATATTAACTACTCAGTCTTCTTATATTAAAGATGGAAACAGAAGAAGATGATAACAAAGCACAATAGTATGTGTTCACCTAAAGTGAGGACAGTTGTGCTAATGTATTGTAGTAATATAGGTGTGTTATGGCTCTGTCGTATATCTAGAAATAGGACAGAAGTATTAGTTGGAATCATGTGGGCATCTAGACAGAATGTCAGCCATCACATTATCCGACCCACGGATAGCTCGTACCGTGAAATGAAAAGGTTGAAGAGCAATAGCATATCGAGTGGATCTCGAACTCTTCAAGTTCTTAGTCTGAATAGCTGTAAGAGCTTTCTGATAAGTTTCTAGAATGAAATGTGCGCCCAGGAGGAATCTTTGTAGTTTGAGAATAGACCAAACCATAGCCAACAATTCACGGTCTAAAACCGAGTAGTTCCTCTCTGCCGCATTTAGTTTTCTAGAAATGTACATGACAGGATGCAGAGTTTCAGCATATTCCTGCATAAGTGCTGCTCCGATCCCAGTGGATGAAGTATCACTTCGAAGAACAAAAGTCCTATCAAGAGTAGGTAATCTTAGGATGGGAGGAGAAGAAAATATTTTCTTGATCTGGTCTAAGGAAGATTGACATTCCTGAGACCAACGAACCAGATTAGGCGACCCTTTCTTCAACAAAGTTGAGAGAGGTGCCATGATCGAAGATAGATTCGGGATGAATCTCCCATAGAATTGAATTAGACCCAAGAGACTACGGACTTGTTTCTTCGTTTTAGGTACAGAGATGTTCAATATTTTCGCAGTATTGTGGTCTTCTGTCTTCAAGAGATCATGACCAACACGATGACCCAGGAAAGAGATTTCACCAAAACAAACATAGGCTTTAGAGGGTTTTGCTGTCAAATTAAACTCACGTAGAGTGGACAGTAGGTCATATAAACCCAAATAGTGATCTTCCCAGGAATCACTGAAGAGACAGATATCATCTAAGTATGCGATGACGTCTGAACGATGAGAAAGAATTCGACGCATCATGCGAACGAAAGTAGCAGGGGCGTTCATAAGACCGAAAGGCGTAACATTCCATTTAAATAGACCCCTAGGTGTTGAGAAAGCAGTAAGAGGTTTGGCATGATCTGCTAAAGGCACTTGCCAATAACCTTTAGACAAGTCAAGTTTAGTGAAGAATCTAGAATTAGAAAGTCTAATAAGTAGATCTTCTAGTAAAGGCATAGGTTCAGCATCGAACTTTGTGACTTGATTTAATTTGCGATAATCTTCTTCTTCTTCTTCCTCGTTCGCCTTCAGACTTCCACATTTATGACTCTAATAAAGGCAGCTGTCAACTCAAGGTTCCCGACATCTCCAAACAGTTTTTCGTTGACAGAAGTAGGTTGTTGCCATATGCTACCCCGTTCATTACTGTAGACATTAGGGAAGCAGTCCCGAACAAATGCATGCTGAAGACGGATGCACTGGGCCGCAAGGCGCACAACATAGTGCAACGCAAACCGCCATTTGCGATAATCAACGCAAATTCGTATGTTCTTATCTTTCTTCCGAACAATAACCATGGAAGAAGAATATGGAGAAGTCGATGGTTCAATTATGTTTAATTGAATCATTTCATCCAATTCCTTTTCCACTTGTGACTGAAAGTGTATAGGGATAGGATAAGGCCTAACCCTAATAGGATTATTGTCGGTAAGAATTATGTCATGTTCTATGACATGCGTGTGACCAGGGATGTCGGTTAGAACATCCTTAAATGTCTGTAACATCGACGAGACTTGACGATGTTCATCAACAGAAAGATTAGGAGAAATGGAGACATCTTTCCAAGATTCCATGGAATGTAGTGGAACCACTGGAAGAGGAAGATCGACATCAGAAAAAACAGATTCCTCATCCTGTATGACAGACAGGGATGAGTAATGACCATGAGGTACAGAAGAATCGTCCGTTGCCTGGAAAATAGGCAGCAAATAGTCTGGACGCTCATGAAATTCCGTCAGCATGTTGATATGGAAAGTTTTATGCTTTCCATCTATATCGACCACATAGTCAACATCGGAAATTCGTGAGACTATTGCATATGGACCTTTCCATGCAATCAGAAGTCAATTTTTCCTACTGGGGAGTAGGACGAATGCTTTGTCACCTGAACAAAGTTGTCGTAGACATCTGTTCTTGTTAGCAAACTGCCTTGCTTTTTCTTTAGCAATTTCTGATAAAGCAGTCGCTAGTTTGCATGCATCAATGATCTTTTGCCTAAGAGCAATGACATACTCATATGAAGATTGAGTGTCATCACTAATATCATCGGCAGTGATGAGATCGTGCAATAAAGACATAGGGCCGCGCGGACGCGCGCCAAAGACAAGTTCAAAGGGAGAAAATCCTGTGTGTTTGTGTGGGACCTCTCTATAGGCAAAGAGAGCCGCGGGTGATGATGATGATCTTCAGTTATTTTACCAAGTAAAGTCTTGAGCGTTCTATTCAGACGCTCAACTAACCCATTAGACATAGGATGATAGCTGCTACTGAGAGATCTTTTAATGTGTAAGGTAGACATTACTTGAGACATAGTATCAGATATGAGTTGAGTGCCATGGTCAGACAGTATTTCTCTGGGGAACCCCAAGCGAGAAAATATCAGCCAAAGAGCATCTGCGATATCTGTAGTAGATATGCTCTTTAGAGGGATAGCCTCTGGCCAACGTGTGCACATATCGACACATATAAGGATAAACTGATGTCCTCTGGCCGACTTTATCTTAAAAGGGCCAATAATATATATGGCCATTTTCTGAAATGGCCGAATAGGGATGTCAGCAGCCTGGATAGGCGCAGCATGTCGTGGTCCTCTAGATTTGACCTCCTGACATACCTGACATGATCGGCAGTATATACGAATGTCCTTGTTAACAAAGGGCCAAAAGAAAGCCGCAAGGACTCTCGACTTTGTACGGGAAAATCCCATGTGTCCAGCACATTGCGAGTCATGAGCATGTTGCAATATTTGCACTCTCATACTCTTGGGAACAAGAATTTGCGAATGTGCTTACGTAGCCGAGTCTTGTACCATACGTACAAGCACGCCGTTTTTCATTTCTATCCAAGATTTTCTTTGTGTATCCTTATTTCAATCACCTTTCTTCGCAAGAATGAAGAATTTTTTTAGCGTCGGATCTTCTTCTTGTAATTTTATGAACGAGTCACGAGAAATAACCAAGTTACTATCTTGGCTATGAACTTCAACGCTATCATTATTCAACGAAGTTTGTGGTGTTTGTAGAGCTTGTGCTCTTGTAACCACTGCATTGGTAGCTTGCATATTATCATCTTCCCAAGCAGCAATCTGCTGTGGGGTACATTCCCTAACTCCGTGAATACGACCAATAATAAGGTCCGCAATAGGATTAGGTAAGAGACAGGCATGCACATCTCCCGTAAAGAAAGGAGTGGCAATGTGAATTACAGCAGTAGTATATTTTTCTAGAGTGCCGCCAAATGTGACACATTTGATAACCCTTCCTGTCGCACAGGATGGTTCTACAAGCGATTGTCTAACACCAATAGTGGTGCATCCGGAATCGAAAAGTAGTGAGACCGGAGTATTATTAACAAGACCCTTATGTAGGATTAGAGAACCTCTCCCGTCATGTGCAACCGAAGCAGGAAGAGCGGGGAGAGGGTGACCACAACTCAAAGTCGATATTGTAGTCGGTTCGAACAGAGTACTGCATTGGGGGCATTTGTTTGCTCTCCCAAAGTCAAAAGAAGAACAAGTGACAGCGTCAGAGTTTTTATTATCAGAAACCTGATTACAAGCTCCCTGAGATTCTTGTTGAACAGAGTTAGCCTGATGATATCTCATTTTTTGTATTGAGATCTACCGCGACTACTATTACCTCTGAAGTTATCACTGTTGTTATTATCTCTGTAGTTATTAGTGTCTCTATTATAATTGTTATCCTGTTTCGAACTACAGTTTCCATGATTATTATCATGTCCACATTGATGTGAACATCTATTTGTTTGGTTTTGAGGTCTACGCGAGGAAAAGCCTCTGTTACCATATCCTCTTCTGAAATGCCTAAAATTATTAGGTTGGAAGTAACGAGGACTGTCAGCTCGTCTCCAATTCTTCGAAGAAGAATCACCCTGAAATTGATTTCCATAATTTTGACCGTAACTACGGTTTCTTTTCTTATCAAAATTTTGTTGGAATCTATGACTAGAGTTTTGACCATAAGGTGCTGCCGAAGCAACTGGCAGACCTTCTTTTACTTTAGCGTTACCAATGGTTACGTGAGGATGCGCAGTTATATACTGGCTACAGAAATCTTCCATTTCTTTTATTGTTTTAGGTTTACGTTCGTGAAGGAAAGCAAGGAAAGACTCATTAACAGAAGACATGACTTTGTCTCTAAGTATTAAGTCTATAAGTCCTTCATAAGTTTTTTCTATCTTAGACAGCTCCACCCAACGTGAAAAAGTAAGACGTATCTTTGAAATGAATTCAGAGAATTGCATTCCAGTTTCTGGCAACATATTTTTAAATTGAAGACGATAGCCGTCTTCGTCAAGTTGGTATTTCTTTAACAACATAGCCCTGACGACATCATAGTTGTTCTTGTCAGGCTCATCTACCATACTTAACATACTCAAAGCATCACCTCTAAGTACCTTGGACAAATGATAAACTTGCAATGATTTATCTATGTTATGTACTTTACATGAAGTTTCAAATCTGTCCAGATAGAATGTTGTATCGTCGATGGAAGCATTGAATGGTGGTAGATTAAGCTTGAAAGTGCTTGCATTAGTCTTATCTGAGACCTTATTTGCATCATTAGCATTACCCATGTTCATCACCTTTAATTTCTCAACTTCCAAAGCTAAGAGTTTTTCTTCATGCTGCATTTTTGCTATTCTCACATCAGTCTCTCTTTGTAACTTTTTTTCTTCAGCCTCAGCCTCTCTTTCAAGTCTTTTATTTTCAGCCTCTTTTTCAAGTCTTTTATTTTCAGCCTCTATTTCAAGTCTTTTATTTTCAGCCTCTATTTCAAGTCTTTTATTTTCTTCTCTTCAGCTTTTGCTTCTGCTTCTCTTTTTTGTTTTTCCATTTCCATTTGGAATCTTTTTTCATCCACCTGCATCTGCAGTTTCTTTTGTTCAGCTTCCATTGCTTTATCATATTGAGTAGTTGCAAATTCTTCTAACTTATCACCAGTCTTCCCAAGCAATTTACCCTGCTCAATAAAGTGCTCAAATGTAGACATGATGAGTAATAATATGAGTCCACAACCTGAAATAATTAATTATCTTATTTCAAATTTAATTATAGCAAGTCTTAAATGAAGCACTTGCTTACTCACAACACTATATTATTATCCCAATCTTTGTGGGAAACAAGTCTTAAATCAAAGACCTTGTGTATAGACCTTGTTGAAATATCATCAATCAACTCTTGATCATAAGTGCACTTCCCATTCAATAGTGCACAATACTATTCATCATTTATTTATCATCAGTATAGTAGTAGTGCATCAGTATGATCCACTATTCAATTACCATTAGTGTAACCAATGACTATGTAAACACAACTACAATGTAAACATCAAGCATGTAAACACTAGCAATGTAAACATTAACAATGTAAACAATACCAATGTAAACAATAACAAAGGTTTAGCAACAATACGAAAACATTCGCAGAAATCAACAAAAAATAAAGCGAAAAGTAAAGAAATATCACAAAAAATGTGATGATATCTGAGAGAAGATATTACAAATACAAGACACAACAGTGTATAAACAAAAATGGTGTATGAAACTAAACAATAGGAAAGAGTAGGCTAGCAAATACAAACAAATCAAAACAAAACTAAAGAGTGCGAAAAATAACGAAAACAATACTAACACATGTCATCACAACTAACAAAAAATAGCAACAGAAGTCGCTTTGCAAATTCCAGTATCGGAAATTTGCACACCCTGAAGAAAACGCTCACGATAGACGACCTCTATGACGTGGTATGATCTAAGGGAGACACCGCCCAACCGAAAACCCGCAGACACATAAATATATAAATATAAATATACAAATAACATATAAACATATAACATGTAAACAAAAGAATGAGAAATACAAAGACTCAGTAGAAGTATAAGGGCACAGTTCACAATCAAACAGGCCACTTAACTTATGGAACTCCAATCGTCAGTACAGCAAAAAACAGGTGGTAATCAGCATTCTAAGATCGAAGATCCAACGTTGATCACACATCTGAACTTGCATGAAACAGCTAAGACGATGGTTGAGACTTGAGCTTCTAAACAGTACAGGCAGTGTACAGGTAGTGTGGAACTTGGGACTAGCAATGCTTTTAGTTCTCTTTAACAAACTAGCAATAAAGCAGTTACCAGCCCTTGCAGTGGTGGTTCATGAAATCATCATTCTATATGCTGAGGTTGCCAGCCTCAAATGACTTGGACACCCACTAGCGATTTTCGCATATTAATATTCACATGGCAATATATACATATGTTCACATATTAGTAATGACAAATATAGAAGGTAAAATGCACAACTTACGTTAATATTGGCTCACAGACTGTTTGCTCAGAGGAAGAAAGGCACTGGAATAGGTCTCTTACACGTTTTCTTAGGGGTCGTTATTTTAACACTGAATTCCTACGTTGACTCCGTGTATTAGATTCCTCATATTCCCTGGTGTCCTTGTTAAATCGTACAGTTTATTCTAGGCTCTGAAGTCCTAAAATTTGTGCTCACTCAATGGTACGGTTCCGAAATAAGAATCTTGATTCTAGGCTCTGGCAAGATCGGATTGTGGTCTTGGCAAGCGATTCTCACAGTGAACTAGACTTGCCAACAAATGTCAGATTGTTTTGCATGTTTTCTGCCCCCGCTCTTCCAGGTTGTTGGGACAAACGCCCAATCAACGCAATTGTTATTCTCGCCTCAGAGTATCAACCAATCTTATTTGAACGTTTACATTTATGATGAAATATTTTGCATGACTCATCTAGTGCAAAATTTCAAACGTTACTTTTCTAAAATTGGGCTGTAAACATTCGATTATTACTTTGTCAAGTTACGTCTCTCACACTTCAGCATGTCCTGCCAGATTGGAGGATTATCTGCCTTGCCTATCCCACGTACTTCAATCGTCGTTATCAGACTATGACTCGTCGCAATTCAGCCGTCTTGTCCGACATTTCGTGGTTTTTCCGCACCTCCAATATGCATGTCTATTATTCTGAAGAATTTTAAAGGATTACTCCCATTTTGTGCAAACGCCGTCGTTAGACTTTCACCTGGGATCAAATGTGGGACCGTCACGTTTGGTGAATCAAATAGTCCCTCAGGTATGGACTGGCGAATCGAAGTGAACTGAAGTGTGTAAACTATGTAAACATTGACCTTCGAATGAGTTTTCCGTGGCCACCTAAGGGCAGGGGAGATAGAGAGAATAACAAAATATAACTAGCACAGGAATGTAATGCAATCCTGTCGGAGTGGACATGAGAGAGCAAAAACCGTTTTGTGACAAAGCTAGTAAAGATTGCGTTATTAATAACTCAGATGCCGTGAGAGAATGTACGTGCGAGTATATCAGAGCACCCACTACCCACCACTCACAATTCACTAACGTGAGCAATGGCGAAAAACCACGAAAGATCTAGAACATGTAAGAAGACATCCATAAAAGCCAGAGACTTAGACCCAAAAGCTTCTTAAATCCAAGCACTGTGGAACGAGTGCATCTAAGTTGCGAGTGAGATTGTGTCCACCTCGCATTGTAGAGGTCTCGGTTCGATTCCCAGTAGAGGGAATACAATTTATGGACATTTTTTTTTCAGAACAAGTGGCCCTTATCGTGTCATAGTCACTCCTGCTCTCATGTGTAGCGAGATCTGATGCCTAGCCTTCTCGGATAAGGGCGAAAAAATATGTGGTGCCGTGTGCAAGGTGTGCACGTTTAAAAAATCTCATGACAACAGGAAATCGTAAAGAGTAGGCCATAAGGCCGCTGTTCTGGTAAAATTTAAATAAAAATTAGAAACTTACCCACCAATAGGTTTATGGAATGTGTGATTCCTACATACACACACTGGGATTCCCGCCGGTGCTACGGAGTTTGTGCACTGTGCTGAGATCATCGTTGTGTGATCTAAGGGAGGAGATCGGAGCACTGATTGAGTCTGTGCATTGAAGATAGTCGTTAAATTCAGACAAAACCAAACCAAATTCTTGATATGATCTACACATCTGCTACATGAGTGATTGTTGATTGTATTAAAACTTATCGCAACTAGCCCCACAGCCAAAAGATGATAACATTTATCACATTAATTGTTTTATCTATTACAAAGATGATAACATTTATCACATTAATTGTTTGATCTATTACAAAGATAAACCCAGTCCCATGTCAGAGATTGCAATAGGGAAATGAAGTGTTAGAAGATTCACCATGAAAGGTTCAACTTTTATCAAGTTAGGAGATCCATTCTCTTCCTCGATGCTTTTTCCCTACCTAGCTCAGGAGCACAGTCGATTGTTCATTTACCGGTGGGTACACATGAATGTGCCACTAACAGGTTTTAGCACTAATCGGGTTGTTGTGCCACAAAGGAAAGCGCTCTGACTGCTTGGCTAGTCGAACACTCACTTTATCTACTTGTGTAATATAAATGTATTATATTTTAGTGCTTTTTCTCATTATAATCAGTAAAAAAACTATCATTGTAGAACACAGTTCTTGGGAAAAGAGATTTGCTATACCAATTAACTCCTGAAGTTACATAGGCCTAAGTTTACCTATAATCTATAGACTATGTGACATAATAACCATCTCAAGAACTGAAGTCAGACGACAATAACGTTGATATATGGATAAAATGGAACGAATGAATAGGATTAACGTCACAAACAGATTAATTAATGTGTCATCAAGAAAACAATATCTTGTACATAACAACATTTTTTAGTATAAGAAATTTAAACAAAATATTTATCCGAATACATTTAAACGAATTAGTCAACAAACAGCTTTATTCTTGGTACCGTTTCTGAAAGAGACACCTGGGGCAGAGATATTATGATTAATAGATTTCATATATCATTTCTTTTTTCTACACTCCTCTTTTACCTTTCTTTCACTCTTTTATCTTTTTTTTCGCTACTGTATCTTTCGTTCGCATACGCTAGATTGTTAGCAATTAAGACCTTTGTCATTTCCTTTCTAATTTAGCAACGCATTTTATTGCGGTTAGCTAAGTTCTTTGATGAGAGATCGAATCGTGTTAATTCGTTCTCGACAGGGATAATAAGGAAGACCATTATCTATCCCTTTTCCCTGATCTGTTTGCCTATAAGTTAATTATTCACGGTGAAAGATTTGAGATCTAAGCCGAGCTCGCTCATATTGCGTTTATGACTATAGTCTGCAGGCAGAATAGTGTCAATTCTCGAGCGAAGAAAAATCTCGCACGGTCTGGTAAATCATGTTACACAAGATCAAAGAGAGACTGTTCGCTCGATTTGCCTGAGTCTGTTTCGGTCTCTGTGTGAAGAATTCGTTTGATTCGCAGAATGAATAAGGAAATATGTAAATCTGGGCGTAGGTGCTAAATGTAAGTCTGGGCTATTTCTTTGATTTCTAATATTTAAACCCCAGCAGTTTAGACGTCATTCATTCAGTACTCCTTAGTGTCAGAAGACAGATCGCTTCGTTCTAGAATACCTTGTAGAGTGAAGTTCTTAGTTTCTCGTCATCCAGCCGAGTTCTAGAATTCCTGTATAAATGAAGTTCTCAGTTTCGTAGAGATAGCCTGTAGTTCTGTTTTTGGGGGTAATAATATAGTGACTAGCATTGTCGAGTGATTAATTGTTAGTTCGAATTATATCTTCACTAGATTTTTGTGCAGAGTGTTTTGCCTGTTAGGCCAGTCATTTGAAATTCTCTAAGTTACTGTGTTACCGTGGATAGCAGAATAAATTATAATTTCTAGCTAAAAACTCATTCAGCTATAAAAAAATTTAATTAAATTGCTAGTAACCAGTCAGAGAATATATTTAACTATCTAAGAAATGCACTGATACATCATGAGTGTTGACGAAATATGTACGTATTTCTAATTCATGATGATTGATTTTTTTTTAATGACTAGAATTTATTTCACGAGAGTTTTAAACGATAAGACATGCTCTAAGTTTGCGGTTTATAATTTAAGTTAAATGACCGAAGTGAACATATTCTATTTACGCGTAGGATTGTGTATACTATAAGGGTTGAGTATTTATGTTTTTCTCTTCCTTGATTCAGTATTTGGGTCAAACCCTAAACCTACAAGCGGTTCCAGTATATATGAGAATAACCTAGAAGAAACATTTGTGTACTTAAATGCGTCGGTTTTCAAGTTAAAACCTGTCTGGCATTGTGTTTGCATCAAGAAATAGACAGAGTACCCATCTCACGAACTTTAAGACCAAATGATGTAACTGGGCCTTTAGAGCCAGATTATATTTCTTCCCTAAATCTCATGTACATTCAGCCCCTGTGGCGAAATTACAAACAGTAACATTCCGACGTTCGACCAATTGTGGTGTGACCAATAACTTTATATTGAGAGAAGTTACCAACCTGCCTTTTCCTAAGTACTGGAAACCTCGAGATTCTGACATTGTGAGCCCATTAAAAAATTTCTTACCTGAACTGATTCAAGTGACATAAACAGTAAATCCTAAAATATAGTTGTAAAGTGAACGCTCCCCGGAACATTGGATGAATTCTGTATCTGCAGAGCTGGGGTTCTCTTTATCAAAAAGAACACCGAGTCACTGTGCGGGTGTGTCCTAATGTTTGCGCCTGAAGGTGCAAGACAGCTAGTTTGTAGGTAAGAAAGCATGTCAGTGGCCACTGGTGAATGAACAGAGAGAAAGCAGGATTGAGTGATTCCCTTATGGTATAATTTATGCACCCACTTTGTGTTTTCTTTATGCAAGTTTGTTGCTAATGATGTTTTCCTCTTAGAATAGATTAATATATCAACTCTGTTCTTAACCGTAGAGGGAAATCCTAGACCATAGCGTATAAATCTGTGAATCTTTGGGGCTATAACTTTTCTACTAACAGGATCGTGGGCTCAACAGAGGAAGAGAGGATTACACCTTTGGGTCTATTCTTTTAGTAATTCTTTAACGTATGTGTATGTGTACTTATATGTGTTTCATATTCAAATTTATGATTGCGGTGAATTTTCTTATGATAAATAAAATTTACATAAACTTATTCAAGTGTGTCGGTCAGCTCGTCCCAAAAATATCTATATTCCATTGATATAGTTTTCACATTTGTACGTCAAACTGTCGTCACTTATGTGTGTGTGTCGGTGAGTGGTTGATATATAGTACATCTATATAACTGAATAATCTGTCTGAAAAATACTTTCTGTTGTAGAGATAGGCTGAGCGAGAGGATCTCCTCGAGTCTCAGGGACAGAATTATCTAGTAGTTTGTAGAGCTAGGTAGAACATTCGTCTAGTTCTAGAGAAACAAATAATGTGCTTGTATGCAGAATTGTAACCTTAATGAAAGTTGGCTACTTTCTAACTCATGTAAGTAGAGAAACAACTTATCCAAATAAGAACAACACAGTATCTTAGAAGACATGAATGTAGTAGCTTTCGGATTAAACATCTCTTGGTGAGGAGCCGCGCTAGCGTAGTGGTTACAACACCGCTCTGGCGACCGGGTGATACAGGATCAAACCCGGGAGACGGCATTTGATGATTTTTCGTCGACCGGGATTTGGACTGGATTAACTCGAGACCTGGCGAGAACATTTGAAGGAGTGTCGTCGACCAGGGACTGGCGGCTCCTGAGCCGACCCAGCTGCAAAGGGTACCTCCGAAATCGGCGAGTATTTGCCTGAATGGCGAGGGACACCTGTCTCTGTACAAGAAATAAAGGGATACTCACGTAAAATCAATGTCAGGTTAGACATAAATAATAACCTGAGATTTCGCCTCGAGTATTAGCGGGCGTACGAAAAAAAAACATCTCTTGGTGTTTGGAGGACCTACCTGTAAATTACGAAAGTCACTAAATAAAGTTGTCATATATCCAAAACCTTCATTACGAATGTGTTTTTCTGTAACTGATGGTTATCTTCATTGTCAAATTTATGTCTGTGCGTATTTACAATAGAGCTGGTCGTAGACCCGTTTTCTGTGATGTTTTATAATACAGTTTGTTCAGACCCGAGTGGAACAGTCCCAGTTACGACAGTTTGGTCACGTCTGCAGATTTGGACAAGAACGGCTATGTGACATAACGTTTGTACATCTCCTATTCAGCCCCTCTCTCACTTATTCATCCGCGTTTTATTTGGCATATTTTATGCACCTTCATTCATATTTTTGCTCCAAAGCCGCTCCCAGACTTGTTTACATTTCGCCAGGTGAACTGTGAAAATACCAGGTTGATTTAGACATTTCAGCGTTAATACGTTTATCCCTTGAGTCGCCTAGCCACCGTTGCTAGGAGTCGACCTCTATAGACACAATATGGCCTCGTACGATAGATGAACAGAACGCCATATTGTCTACCAGAGAAACCCGTCAGAAGGATGGGCGAAAACACAGGTGATAAATAGATAACCGCTTCCGCGGGACCATCCCTGTAAACTTATTACAGATAACCTGGCAGAGGAGGCAATCTGGAAGGAAAGTATTAGTCAAGAATGACTGCACAGATGATGGTTATGAGTTTAGCATAAAAATGGAAGCGGCAGTATTAGAACATTATTAGAAAAAGGTCACGCGATGGAATTTTTAAATGTAATATTTTAAAACACGCGGGGGCATTATGATTTAAACACCCCTACCCATATAGTGCAAGGGAGATTGGATTGGTGTAAATTGAGAGCCGGAATACACAATGGTTCTAATTGACAAATTCGTCGAAATTACAATCTGGGATTTTGAATTGAGAATTGGAAATATACTCCAGCGAAATCGGCGTCACAGATCAGACTGCATCGCTCCGTTAAGCTAGCAATTCACGAGAGCCAGATATAGGAGCGGACAAAGGACTTAAAAATTATAAGTGACAGATCAGAGTTTTTGGGCAACTTTAAAACATAAAGAGTAAACCCGCATTTATAAATACAAAGACTGGAAACTTAAAGAACCAGGATCGAAGTATTTGGTCAACTTTAAAACTTAAAAAAGTAAACCCGCATTTATAAATAAATAGACTGGAGACCTAACTAATCAGATCACCCGTAATAAGAGGAATATAACATTTCCAGATCAATTTATTCGAATGCATATAATCTATATTGCCATTCTAAACTGTGCGAGGAGATTGTGTTCCCAAAAGGTACTTTGACTTAGTGGAACGAAGCTATCAGACGGTTCGTAGAACGAAGCTATCAGACTGTTCGTAGAACAAAGCTATCAGACCATGAAGTCTTCATTACAGAAGAACTGACGAAGCCACGGCTGCAGTAGTCATCGATGCTAAGCTTAACAAAAGGCAACAGCAAAGAACATTAACATTCCTCTATATAGTCTCTATGAAGATAACACTTTCATCTAAATTTCGCCATCATTTCTTCTCATTTTAACCTGTGAAAACTAATTAATTTTTAAATCTGTTACATGGTTTTTTTAAAACATGACAATCAAAGTTGATTTGATTATTATATCTATGAACAAACGTATGTGCATTACTCTTTAACATATATATATACACCTAGACATATATTTACATATATAGAGCTAATTCTTAGAAAAGAATGTCGCTGGATTTACACCAGCTGGGGGCTTGAACGGGCTAAAACCATTGCTTAATTCTTCATAAAAGGCGGCGAACTGATATAAGTTAACAATTGCTCTGCCAATACAGCATTGTTCTTGACTTCAGAAATATCTTATGGAAACTCCCTCGGGAAAGAAGCGACATTACCCTTCTATCTACAACTCTGCCAAGAGTAATCTTGTGCGAAAGTAGATACCTTTGATGACCCTTTGTAGATACTCTTGAGTTTTGGCCACTGTTGGACCACTACTGCAGAGCTAAAGGGAGGCTATCCGTCACAGGCTACCATGTACATGTGGGAAACCAATAGCCATGGATCAAGATCTCCAGGACGACCCAGAATTTAATGGGAGAACAACATTAGACAATCCGTGATGGACCGAGGACTAGACTGAATCCAGGTCAAAAGATATACAGCTTAACATGGCGCTCCCTCTGGCTTACCTCTACACACCAAGGTAGAAGTTGTTTGTTTGTTTGGTTTTAAGGACCATCTACATTGTACACGGAAACTCTATCAGTGCTGCGATCTCCTCCTTTAGCTCACAAGGAGAATCTCGGCACAGTGCATGAACCCCAAAGCATCGGCGCGCATCCCAATGTGTGTATACAGAAACCACACATTCTATAAATATGTTTGTATCGGGTAGGTTTTCTTAATTGTGTAAACTCTGACACGGCAGCGGCCGTACGACCTACTCTTTATGATTTCCAACTGCCGAGTTTTTTTTAACGTGCAAAAGGTGTACACGGGACATACTATTTTTCGCTCTTATCCAAGAAGGCTAGGCATCCGATCTCACTACTCAGAGAATCAGGGGAAAGTAAGACGTTATTAGTACAAAGTGGTTGTGAAAAAATTCCATCAAGAATATTCCCTGAACTGGGAACCGATCCTAGTTCCTTTAGAGTTTGATGTGGACGCCATGTCTCTTTGTCACTCTGATCCCCGGGATAGGAGAGAACCGACCAAGTAAGAAAATGTCTTTAAAGGTTTGTCAAAGTACGCTATTTGGCGCCGATGGAACATTTCGGTGTGTACATTTTTTTTCCTCGCATGAGGTCGCATTTTTTTTCCTCGCATGAGGTTGCATTTACAAGCGCCCAACCCCTGCCCTGGCCAAGACACATGATCCTAGTCAAAGCCGGTTTGTAGGCGAATGGCCAAACACAAAAGGACCCAATGACGCACAACTGTCATTGTAGTGATCCTCTGTGTTTTCACACAAAAGATATACTGATCCTCTGTGTTAAACCGGCCCTGGCCAAGACACTTGATCTTAGCCAAAAGGCCGAGAAGCGATCTTCGGTGTGTATATTTTTTTTCCTCGCATGAGGTCGCATACTTTTTCCTCGCATGAGGTTGCATTGGCACACGCCCGACCCCGGCCCTGGTCAAGACACATGTCCGAACACAAAAAGACCAAATGACACATGTGTCACTGTAGTGATCTTTTGTGTTCTCACACAAAGGACCTAATGACACATGAATGTCACTATGCTGACCCCCTGTGTTATGACACATTTATCCTAGCCAAAGGCCGGATATTAGGGCGCATGTCCAAATATAAAAGACCCTTAGGTATTCCTTCGGTGTGTACATTTTTTTTTTCCTCGCATGAGGTCGCATATTTTTTCCTCGCATGAGGACGCATATTTTTTCCTCGCATGAGGTCGCATATTTTTTCCTCGCATGAGGACGCATATTTTTTCCTCGCATGAGGTCGCATATTTTTTCCTCGCATGAGGTCGCATATTTTTTCCTCGCATCAGGTCGCATATTTTTTCCTCGCATCAGGTCGCATTTAACTCGCATGAGTCGCATTGGAACACGCCCAACATAAACGCATGTCCCAACACAAAAAGACCCAATGACAAACAAGTGTCACCAATGATCCTCTGTGTTTTCACACAAAAGATCTAATGACACATAAGTGTCACTGTACTGATCTTTTGCGAAGGGGCACATGGTTATATTAGGGCACATGTCCAAATATAAAAGACCGTTAGATCTGAAGTCTGTGTGTACATCTGCGACTACAACCAACAATTTCGTTAAAAGACTGCCATTAAAAGTGGCAGAGGAAATAAGTGTTCACATCTTTTACATGCGCATCAAACTCCATATTATTTAAAGTACTTTTATTCTAAACGTGGTAAACAACATTTTTTTTAACAATTTAAGAAATGTACTAATGCACGAAAGAGATTCTGTTGTGCCTTACATAAATTTGTAAAGGAATTGATCAAAAATAAATACAAAATGAAAATCTGTTATTTAGTTTGATATTTTAATAATATTTAAATTGTTGCCCTTTAAAATCAATTTGGATGCCTTCCCCTCACTTCTTAATCTCTGCTGCTTTTAAAGTATCACAAGGTTAAGTTTTTTTCTTTTTTCACTTATTTCCGAGATTGGAAATGACGTCAAAACCTGACAAGAGACGTGATCTCTCGGTTATAAGTCGGGTATATTGTGTACATTATTATAACATTTTGACTGCTGGATGGTTATCACTGGTTAGGGGGGGGGGAGAGAGAAAAGGGAGGGGGGAGGCACTTTTATTAGCCATGTAAAGGTTTATTTCTGTGAAGGACTGCTAGCTGGATGTTTGGTCGTCACGTCGTAAGTTTATTCGGGTGTTACTGCTTATTCATTCCATTTACTTTTTTTTTTAATCTAAGCGTAATTATTTTACCTCTAAATCTGTTATTGCTAGTGTGACGACGTGTCGTTATAAGTACTACAAGCTGAAATGAAGATCCGTGTGTATTTTTCGTTTCCTCTTGTGTCTACCGATACTGTGTCTTCCTCAACTCCAGCTGATTTATGACTTAATCAATGACGATTTGACGTATGCTGTCTAAAATAACAATAAGTAATTCTTCTATTGGATTGTTTAATGTTTGACTGTGTTGATTTATTTCATATGTCAGTGATAAACTGTCTATCTTGTTCTACGGTTTAGATTCCTTGCTGGTTTACTACTTTATTTTTCTACCCGTATGCAACCGCACTTTTTATTTAGCAGTAACCTCTTCTGTATTGGTTCCAACTTGACTGTAAACCACCAAATGATAATAGTCGTCTTTGGTATATAGGTAAAGTGAGTGTGATTGTGTACTGGCAAAGTCGTTCACACAACAGGGGCGCACACGGGAGTCATCGAGTATGGAACGACTGATGATGTTTAATAATAGTTTATTAACTCACAGCACATCATCACGTAGACATAGACGAATACAGGTACATCGAATCATATAATTTCCACACTGCATTAAATATATATAATACGGCCTGTCCACATCCTGGTCTATAATAATCTTCATATGGCCTAAACAGTACTCTATTACTCAATAAAGCCTGCTCACACGGCAGCTATAACAATCTTCATATGGCCTAAACAGTACTCCATTATAAATAATTCATAAGGCCTAAACAGTACTCCATTACACAATAAAGCCTGCTCACACGGCAGCTATAATAATCTTCATATGGCCTAAACAATACTCCATTACACAATAAAGCCTGCTCACCCGGCAGCTATAATAATCTTCATATGGCCTAAACAGTACTCCATTACTCAATAAAGCCTGCTCACACGGCAGCTATAATAATCTTCATATGGCCTAAACAGTACTCCATTACACAATAAAGCCTGCACACACGGCAGCTATAATAATCTTCATAAGGCCTAAACAGTACTCCATTACACAATAAAGCCTGCTCACACGGCAGCTATAATAATCTTCATATGGCCTAAACAATACTCCATTACACAATAAATCTTTACTGCAGTTTATCACATAGGCTGTACACACAGCGAAATATATAAGTCGACATTTTCTTAAGCCCTACGTAGGCATACACTATCCAAAAACCACTGGGACTCGACCCACACGGTCCACGCCCAAAACACAACTCCCTTAATCACACACTAGTCCCGCCAAAAAAAACCCGTCACGAGACTCGGCTGTCTTGAAAACCGCTCTCAATAATACATGCAGACTAGCTGCGAGCTATTCACATGACTCAAAACAGTACAGAATAAATACATCTCTACATTTGAAATTAAACAGCGTTCACACGCTTATCTGTACTCTGCCACTCCAAAAATAGGAAAAGATAATTCTATCATAAAGTCAAACATTGATCCGCTTAATCAAGCGTAGCAACTCGAAATTTAACTTTTCCAAAAAATTCTAAAGATTACTTCCCTTCCATAAAATCCACTTGCAACAGTTACCACCCCCTCCGGGGAAAAAAATGATACTATCATTTTTTGGAAAAAATTAACTCCCAAAAACAAAAAATTTAGAAGACAATGAAGCTCTAACATATGCCCACAAAAATCATCTTATTTTAAATCAAAATTATATCTACAACAAATATCAGCAATAAAGTGTAAAGTAACAAATAATACATCCATCATAATCATCCAAGCATACTAAAATTAATCTAATACACAACCAAGCTAAGTACATTTAGTACAAAAACAACCAGTGTGAGTGAAAGAACAAGATCTGGCAAAAGAAGAATGATCTGTCGTAAAGGAAAGTAAGAACTCAACAATACCATATACTAATAATTTAAGTTGGACAATTACATGTAAAATAAATACAACTATCATAAGTAGATATATTATATCAATTCATATAACCATTCCAACAATACAAAGAATGGAAGTATAAATGTTGAAAGAAGACAAAGTATACAAGTAGAATCAAGTAAAACGAAGATGAGGTACGAAAGTATAAACAAGATATGAACACATATCGAAAAGACAACAGAAAGATAGAATGAAATGAAGAACAGTCACCAAAGACAGATGGAAAGCAAAGGCACGAACGCAGAGAAAGTCAATAACAGTACATACTAATAACTATTTTGATCAGATAACCTATTCAAAAATAAATATATAAACATGATCGAAAGGCACAACACAAAATATCAAGCATATCTATACTAACACCACCAAAAAATAATTTATAACTAAACAAAACCTAATAAGTAATTTAACCAAGTTACAAGAGTTATACATAACTAAAAATAAATAAATTATAGGCATAGAACAAACAAGTAATAGCATTGCTATAACTAATACCACCAACGCACAATCAAGCGCTAAAATAAAAAATACATCATAACAAAAAACAACTTTTTACAAGAACTAATCACACTACATATCAATGATATCGCACTGTCAAATGCTGGGCACACACATAAAAAATTACAATGCCAAAAAAATAATAAAAAATCATTTTTTTTTCAAAAGTACCATACAAACATATTTTCTAACGATAAGTTACATAAAACAGTATTCAATTTTTAAGTAATTCAAGATCACTAAAACCTAATAATGAAATCAATATTTTAACAAAATGAGTGAAATATAAAACAAAAATCCTATTTCGAACAAACCCTTAAATCAACACATGTAAATTTAATTTAACCTTTAAGTTCTTTCGGCTGACAATTACGTTCAGCTCAGCTACAATGCTATTTAGCTATAACTTTATCTCTTACTCAAATCGATAAGATATACATTATAAATAAATCTACACTTTGTTGCTAATATAAAATTGTTCTAAAAATAATAAGAAAAATATGCAAAAGGTTCAAATAAGAGAAGACTCTAGGCAGAAAATAAATATCGGTCATGTCCTACGAATGCAAAACAACAGAATACCACTACAGGCGCTCACTTGGGTTCTAAGAACAATAATAAGAGAAGGAATAAAAATAATCTGCTAAGAAATTAATCTGCATGCCTAACTGGCAAGAAATCAAGTTCTGGAAAAATCAAAGTTTCACAATATGTTGACAAATCCAAATACAAGATCATTTATGACACATGCAAGCTATTTTCAAAATTACATTTCACAACATAACAGATAATTCACATCTTCTCTGTATGTTCTATATATTAATTAACCATAACATCAAAACAGGAGAAAAAATTTAAATTAAGTGAATAACGAACACTCAGGACTATCTAAAAGTAACCACTATATTAACACAGTAAATGAGTTTGTGCTTAGGGCTGGCAATCTCATCATGTACAAAAACTATCCTAAACAACACAGTTGCAAAAATTCTAAGTTGAACAGAGCAGTATAAGTATAAAGGATAATAATTACATACTACACTTTATCAACACCATAATATATAAATAGCATAAAAATGTATTAATACATCATCAAAATACAGACATATAAATAACAATAAATAAAAAATTATTGCAATCAAATGATGCATAGAAACAATCATACAACAAAATTATATGTTATTTCAAAACAACAACATGTCATGTACTAATATAGAATACAAAAATATTTACTATCTAAAAAAAAAATCAGACGCAAAATTTCCCACTCTCTTGTAAACATGCTTGACCTTCAGTAAGTAACACCTCAGATTCTAGTTAGACGCTGACAGGTTTTCGGTTGACCACTCGAGCGTAAAGTTGACCTACATATCTGACCGTCAATATGTCACAGAAGCCTTGACTCTTATCGCAAAGTAGCTTCTGTCAACAAATACAAATGAAAATTTCCATTTTACTCAATAGTGAAATTTAATGAAGAAAAAACGTAGAAATCAAATTGACAATTACCCAGCACCGGCTTGTGTAAAGCACCGGTCTCTTCACGATGTCATCAGCTCTTCCTATCACATGTAGATATCACAGAATACTTGGGGACAACATGACCGACCTTGAATGTTGCCGCTGCCGTAGGCTGAAACAAAGTCCCACATTCACAACAACAAGTAGAGCAAGCAATAGTATTCAAGCATCCACTGTTATTTTTACTCTGTTTACCTTGATTATAAACGACTCTGGGCTCATGTTGAGCAAAATTAGCATAGTTGCGTTTATTATTTGTTCTATGTTAAAAATACTTATTATTACTGTTGCCTTGTTTACAAATAATGACTTTAGTCTTTTGTTGAGGGACATTACTCTGGTGATGTAAAGCAACATTTGAAAAGCTATAATCTTTATCACACTTTCCAATACTCTTACAATCGTAACTTTGAGATTTGTTAAATTGTTTACTGTTTCTTGGAGAAGGAAAATTATTATTTACTGATCTCCCTTGGTAATGTTTAATCTTGGGGTTATCTCTCTTACTAGAACTGTTTTTCTTTTCCTCTATGGGAATATATTTACCAATTGTTTCAAACTGACTGTGCTGAGTTTGACAACTGCCAGAAACAATAGTATCTCTATTGTTCCGCATATGAGTTTCATCCCTGAGACAAGTAGTAATAGTCTCAACACCCGCTATTAAATTCTGAGTATTTCCAAGAGTAGAGAAATGTTTGCTCTTAAGAGTCTTGTCCTGAAATATATCACCTTTCTTTTCCTGATTAACAGACCTGGCTGTTACACTAGAATCTTTGTTGTTCTGACGCCAAGAATTATTACTCGAATTATCAGTGATATTAGAACTTGGAAAGTTGTATTTCCCACGAAAAGATCTATATTTACTACGTATGACATCTCTCTGAGCAAAAAGTGTATGGGGCTGACTTTTCGCAATTTTCTGTCTATCACTGTCAACATTGACAGAAGACCACATATTGTTATTCAAGACGATGTCAAGCAGGCCATCTATTCTTTTTCTAAGATTTGTAATTTCCACCTCTTTATGTGAAATCTCTTCACTAAGTTTCTTATTCACATTCTCAATCCTAGCCCCCTTCTCTTTCTCAGCCTTTAACTCTTTTAATATCTTTTCCTCATCCATCTCTTTATTTGTTCTTCTCTGTGTCAACTCTATCTGTGCCTTGGTCTCAGTATCCTGGCTATCTGTAAGCTCATCAACCCTTTCTGGTAATATCGCATTCTTTTCTTTAAGTTGGCGACCGAGGACAATATTATAGTTCAATAGACCAACAAGTGTTTTATTATAGGACTTTTCACGTTCCTTGGTCTGAACCTCTAACTTATCCTACATCTGTTTACTCTGTTGGGCCTACCGTGTAAGATTTTTCACCTTAATATCCTTATCTTTCATCTTAGCCTCCAACTCTTTGATCTTACCCAAAGCAGAATTTAAACTTGCTTCACACCAGCAAGTTCGGAGCTTGATTTATGCAAATCACTTGTTAGTCTGGACACTGTTTCATGTAGCCTATTCATTTCAGCAGTACTCTTTACACAACTGTCCCTTTCCTGTAGGGCACTCCGTTTGTTCTTTCTTATTTGCTCCTCATCTTCTAACTCCTTTTTCTGATCATCAGACATGTCGTTGCGCACTATCTTACGTATACTCTTCATTATCTGATCGCGTTCAACACCCATATAGTGGTACGAAAACAATCGAAGATCCATAACCAGTAACTGCGCTAAATCTTTAGCCATCCTTAGATGAGGATGAGAGTGAAAATTCTCCTCAGCAAAATATTTTAGGGCTTTTGCCGCATTGACCAAAAATTTGTCTATCACATGTTCCTCAAGCTCTGGGCCTTTTAATTCTTGAAAATCTCTACCTTCTTCCAACAAATAAGCCAATACAGGCCTCATATCCTCAGGATCTATATCATCATCATCCATAGTGATTCACTTACTTAATCAAATATATATAGTAATCACTTATAGTTATGACAAATTACTGTCGCAAAAGGTTGGACAATTACCTTTCCAGCTCACAAAGTTAACTATTTGTCAAGAAATGAGCTTATTCCTCAATTCTGTATCACCAATTCCTTTTTATAGCACCTTTATCAAGTCACATCATTATCAGGAAAATCGACATATGTCAACAGCCATTAACACCTATGCACAAAATCTTAATCATATGTCAAATTAGACATAAACAACAATAACAACAGAATGAGCAATTAGGGAGGCCTAATGACATGCATGAAGTGACACAATTTACACAAGAAAAAAATCACTTATCTGTCAACAATCCCGTTCCTTTCCGCCACGACACTGGATATCACATAGACTGCTAAAACCTCCACTGCGGGAAAGCACTGGAACTTGATTCGTTTCTCTTCAGGTAATTTCGTCAATATGATATGTGCTTAACCATGCACAAGTTGACAGGAACCATAATACAGCACACACCGCAACTCTTGACTCTTCTTTAGTCTGAAATGTACACGGCAACTCCGTGTATCATAACATCTTGAACTTGTGATGGTGATAACTGTCACAGGTAACCCGAATACTGCAGGAATCTGTCACAACCCGTACAAATGCTGGTACAAATACAGTCCAAGTCTAACTAAACTTCCTTGACCACTGCAGACGTTGTTGTGGTCTATAGGCATGAAATAGGACGTCAATTGCTAATGGTGTAAAGTTGCATACTACCACGAATAACGCGTGCGTGGTTTCTCAAATGCGCCACACAGGCAGATAATAACTAGGTCGAAGTTCTGAAGTACAGGAGATTCAAGCCACGCCCACACAGGTCTAATTATAACAAAGTCAAGTGTTCTACACTCTTGTCACGCGAATGTCTTAAGTATACGTCACCACACTGGCCACCAAAAATGTAACCGCACTTTTTATTTAGCAGTAACCTCTTCTGTATTGGTTCCAACTTGACTGTAAACCACCAAATGATAATAGTCGTGTTTGGTATATAGGTAAAGTGAGTGTGATTGTGTACTGGCTAAGTCGTTCACACAACAGGGGCGCACACGGGAGTCATCGAGTATGGAACGACTGATGATGTTTAATAAAAGTTTATTAACTCACAGCACATCATCACGTAGACATAGACGAATACAGGTACATCGAATCATATAATTTCCACACTGCATTAAATATATATAATACGGCCTGTCCACATCCTGGCCTATAATAATCTTCATATGGCCTAAACAGTACTCCATTACTCAATAAAGCCTGCTCACACGGCAGCTATAATAATCTTCATATGGCCTAAACAGTACTCCATTACTCAATAAAGCCTGCTCACACGGCAGCTATAATAATCTTCATATGGCCTAAACAGTACTCCATTACACAATAAAGCCTGCACACACGGCAGCTATAATAATCTTCATAAGGCCTAAACAGTACTCCATTACACAATAAAGCCTGCTCACACGGCAGCTATAATAATCTTCATATGGCCTAAACAATACTCCATTACACAATAAAGCCTGCTCACACGGCAGCTATAATAATCTTCATATGGCCTAAACAGTACTCCATTACACAATAAAGCCTGCACACACGGCAGCTATAATAATCTTCATAAGGCCTAAACAATACTCCATTACACAATAAAGCTTGCTCACACGGCAGCTATAATAATCTTCATATGGCCTAAACAGTACTCCATTACACAATAAAGCCTGCTCACACGGCAGCTATAATAATCTTCATATGGCCTAAACAGTACTCCATTACACAATAAAGCCTGCACACACGGCAGCTATAATAATCTTCATAAGGCCTAAACAGTACTCCATTACACAATAAAGCCTGCTCACACGGCAGCTATAATAATCTTCATATGGCCTAAACAGTACTCCATTACACAATAAATCTTTACTGCAGTTTATCACATAGGCTGTACACACAGCGAAATATATAAGTCGACATTTTCTTAAGCCCTACGTAGGCATACACTATCCAAAAACCACTGGGACTCGACCTACACGGTCCACGCCCAAAACACAACTCCCTTAATCACACACTAGTCCCGCCAAAAAAAAACCCGTCACGAGACTCGGCTGTCTTGAACACCGCTCTCAATAATACATGCAGACTAGCTGCGAGCTATTCACATGACTCAAAACAGTACAGAATAAATACATCTCTACATTTGAGATTAAACAGCGTTCACACGCTTATCTGTACTCTGCCACTCCAAAAATAGGAAAAGATAATTCTATCATAAAGTCAAACATGGATCCGCTTAATCAAGCGTTGCAACTCGAAATTTAACTTGTCCAAAAAATTCTAAAGATTACTTCCCTTCCATAAAATCCACTTGCAACACCGTAGTTACATAAATGTAATATCTGTAGTCAGTTGATGGAGTTGGGGTGTGATGTGTAGTTTCTGCTTACTTGACAGCGTATTTGATGTCAATTTATTTATTGTCTTAGTTAAAGGTGTAAACAATCATTCTCATACCACTATGACACACATCAATAATTTCACAAAATATATCTGAAAGCGTAGCAATACTCCGCCAGTCAGACCATCAGTAGTTTTGTCAGTATTACTAATCTATCCCAGTTAGATCGTCTGTATCTCTGTCAACATTACAAATCTCTCCCAGACATTCATCTTTAGTTCTATCAACATTACAAATCTGTTCCAGTTCTAATCCAATCTGTGGTTCTGTCAACACTACAAATCTGTCCCAGTTAGCTCAACTCATATGTAGTTCTGTCAACATTACAAATCTGTCCCAGTTAGCGCAACTCATCTGCAGTTCTGTCAACATAACAAATGTGTCCTAGTTAGCTCAGCTCAACTGTAGTTCTGTCAACATTACAAATCTGTCCCAGTTAGCTCAGCTCAACTGTAGTTCTGTCAACAATACAAAAACTCATCTGTAGTTCTTTCAAATAAACAAATCGTCCCAGTTAGCGCAACTCATCTCATCTGTAGTTCTGTCAACATACATATATGTCCAGTTTAGCTTCATCTGTACGTTCTGTCAACATTACAAATCAGCTCAACTGTAGTTCTGTAGTTCTTTCACTCACTGTATAACAAATCTGTCCCAGTTAGCTCAGCTCATCTGTAGTTCTGTCAACATTACAAATCTGTCCCAGTTAGCTCAGCTCAACTGTAGTTCTGTCAACAATACAAATCTGTCCCAGTTAGCTCAGCTCATCTGTAGTTCTGTTAAGATTGTGACGAATCATTTGTGCACTTTTATAACTTTTATCCTCTCCGCCAGTATCACTTCGTGTCTTCATTTTCCTCACCGATCGTCTTGTGGTTTGACATATTTTATGCACATAAATTCATCTATAGCCGCTCTCAGACTTGTATACGTTTCGCCTGTGAATCGTCGTAAGCTAATTAGGCAGGTCAGCAAATAATGTATCACCTCAGTTCTCGAGCTACCTTTAATAAAGTCGATCTTTATTGACACAAGGTGGTAGCGCAGGATCGATGAAAAGAAAGTCATATTGTCTGTCTGAGAAATGCGTCTTAGGGATTTACGCAAACACAGGTGATAAGGCGTAATTGTTTCCGCAGGGCCATATTTGTATCAATATTACCGATAATCTGTTTGGGGAGACAATATTGTGGGAAGGCATCTAGACGGGAGATAAGTTCACATATTTGTTTGTGAGTTTGCATAAAGATGCAATCCGAAGTATTACTGCCTTATTAGAAATATGTCACGCGATGGAATTTTAAAATTTGATATTTCAAAACACGCGGCGGATATTATGATTTAACACCCTGACCCATTAATTCTAAAGAGTTTACTAGTGGCTTAATGTGAGAACCGGAATAGACGTTGACTTTCATTGGCAAATTTATCGAAAGCACAATCTGGGATGTGAACTGAGAAATATAAATATAATCTATCGAAATCGGATTCACAAATCAGACTGCATTGCCACGTCAAGCTAGCAATTTACCTGAGCCAGAGAGACGATCGGACAAAGGATTCTAAAATTATAAGTGACAGATCGAAGTATTTGGGCAACTTTGAAATCCGCATTTTTAAATACAAGACTGGAAACTTATAGGACCAGGACAGAGTATTTATACAACTTTGAAACTTAAAAGTAAACCACATTTCTAAATTTAAAGACAGGAGACCTAAGGAATCAAATCACCCGTCATAAGAGAAATACTAAAATTTCCCAGACCAAGTGATTCGTAAGCATCAACATGCTGTGTCCATTCTAACTGTGCCAGGAGATTGTGTTCCCAAAAATTACTTTGGTGTAAGCGTAAACATTTATTTTATCATGTGAATTTGACATGTTTTACTTGGTAAGTGGTGTTACGACTGGAATTCTTCGAGATGTGTGGCCATATTTATATTAAAGAGCTCATCGTGCTATTTTATCAAATGCACTAGGGTTTGATCATGCAGGACACGAAACTGGCAGAATGACGCAAGTCGCCGGATAGTAGGTCCACAATACACATGTAGTACATATTTATTAGGTTTTCTACATAATACAATAGCAATGGAGAATCTTCATAATCTGTCTCCTCATAAATATGAACAGTCCATATGACAATAAGAATGCATGTTGAAATAATACATATATTCGTCTTCTCTATTCAGTTCTAGCCGTTCTGACTAAGACGTACGTGTCTTTCACGGACACCCAAGTAATGGGAAACAGAAACGAGAATTTTTGTTTCTTCTTGTATAAATTACTTCTCTGTGATGTGCAGAACTTCTTATACGTTCAGGGCCACCTTAACGATCGTTGAAACAAGTGGCAGCCTTCAAAAACATAATGATGTCACGTAAAGATACTTACTTCCTCCACAATTCTGGGAGCTCGAAAATTATGTCTAGCTTGGACGAATGAAACATATGAAAGGCCCAGAATAGTCGTTAGAATAAATTAGCGCAAACGCGTTACGTCATTGACAACCGGTCAATCAATTAATCAATACCCTTTAGCTCCCCAAGGAGCATAGGCCTTCAACAAACACATGCCAAGTCTTCCTGTCCTGTGCCATCCGCTCACGTTCTTTCCATGTTTTCCTCATCATTTTCACCTCTGTTTCCAGTTCTCTTCTCCATGTGTTTTTTAGTCTACCCCTGCCTCTCTTTCCCTGTAGATTCCAGAACAAGGACTGCCTTGTAATGCTATCAACAGGTTTCCTCAATTAACAACCGGTGACGTATAAAAATATATTGTATACAAATATACAAATATACTGTTCAAAAAAAGAAACGCATAGCTATCCGAGGGCGCGTTTTTATGAGGTTGTAAGTAAAATTTGGTGCTAGGGTATATAAAAACCAGCCTCAAATGTTCTTTACAGTGTCAAATGCACGTGTTGACCTTAATTGCGTTCGTTTTTGTAATCGTTACAACGCAGTGGTCAATAGAGTTTATGACGCAATTTTTGACCACAGCTCATGTTGCGTGCGCGTGAAAGCAACACAATTTGGTGTGAACACTATTCACTGACTACGCAACTGAAACCCTATAAAAGGATAACGCTACACAAAAAAATTCAGTTCACTTTCAAGCAGACATTTATGGCGTCTCTATCGATAAATTTAAGGAACATTGCTATTGGCCGACTGCATGCAGGCGAAAGTCAAATGCAGGTTGCAAGGCATCTAAACGTGCATCAGAGTACCATCAGTCGACTTTGGCACCGGTTCCAAGCCACTGGCTCAGTTAAGGACCGGCATCGCAGTGGACGACCCAGAGTGACAACAGCAGCGGAGGATCGCTTTATTCGGCTTCGTCACCTCAGAGACAGGTTTACAACAGCTTCCTCAACTGCCCAGTCATTGCCTGCAGGACGTCATGTGTCTGATCAAACTGTCCGGAATAGACTGCATGACGCTGGACTTTGGGCACAACGACCTCACCGAGGACCTGTCCTTACGCGCCGCCATCGCCAAAATCGACTTCTTTGGGCCAACCAGCATCGTCCCTGGGCAGCTGACAATCAATGGAGACGTGTCTGGTTTAGTGACGAATCTTTCTTTTTGTTGCAGCGTCATGATAGACGGCGTAAGGTCTACCGTAGGTGAAATGAACGTTTTGCCCAAAATTGCGTTGATGAAGCTCCGCCGCACGGTGGTTGAGGTGCAATGGTGTGGGGAATGATCAGTTACAACGGAAGAAGTCAACTGGTGCAATTCAGGTCAACACGTGCATTTGACACTGTAAAGAACATTTGAGGCTGGTTTTTATATACCCTAGCACCAAATTTTACTTACAAACTCATAAAAACGCGCCCTCGGATAAAGATGCGCTTCTTTTTTTGAACAGTATACATAACTGTAATATCTGTAGTCAGTTGTTGGAGTTGGGGTTTGATGTGTAGTTTCTGCTTACTTGACAGCGTATTTGTTGTCAATTTATTTATTGTCATAGTTAAAGGTTTAAACAATCATTCTCATACCACTATGACACATATCAATAATTTCACAACACATATCTGTAGTTCTATCAACATTACAAATCTGTTCCAGTTCTCATCCAATCTGTGGTTCTGTCAACAATACAAATCTGTCCCAGTTAGCTCAGCTCATCTGTAGTTCTGTAAACATTACAAATCTCTCCCAGGCATTCATCTTTAATTCTATCAACATTACAAATCTTTTTCTCATCCAGTCTATGGTTCTGTCAACTATATAAATCTGTCACAGTTAGCTCAGCTCATCTGTAGTTCTTTCAACAATACAAATCTGTCCCAGTTAGTTCAACTCATCTGTAGTTCTGTTAAGATTGTGACGAATCATTTGTGCACTTTTATAACTTTCATCCTCTCCGCCAGTATCACTTCGTTTCTTCATGTTCCTATCCAATCGTCCTATGGTTTGACATATTTTATGCACCTACATTCAGCTCTAGCCGATCGCAGACTAGTATACGATCCGCCCTGTGAATCGTCGTAAGCTAATTAAACAGGTCAGAGAATAATTTATCACCTCAGTTCTCGATCTACCTTTAATAACGTCGATCTATATTGACACAAGGTAGTAGCGCAGGATCGATGAAAAGAAAGTCATATTGTCTGTCTGAGAAATGCGTCTTAGGGATTTACGCAAACACAGGTGATAAGACGTAATCGTTTCCGCGGGGCCATCTTTGTATCAATATTACCGATAATCTGGTTGGGGAGACAATATTGTGGGAAAGCATCTAGACGGGAGATAAGTTCACATATTTGTTTGTGAGTTTGCATAAAGATGCAATCCGAAGTATTACTGCCTTATTCGAAGGATGTCACGCGTTGGAATTTTAAAATTTGATATTTCAAAACCCCCGGCAGATATTATGATTTAATACCCCGATCCATTAATTTTAAAGAGTTTACCATTGGCTTAATGTGAGAACCGGAATAGACGTTGACTTTCCATGGCAAATTTATCGGAAGTACAATCTGAGATGTGAACTGAGAAATATAAATATAATCTATCGAAATCGGAGTCACAAATCAGACTGCATCGCCACGTCAAGCTCGCAATTCACCTGAGCCAGAGAGACGATCGGACAAAGGATTCTAAAACTGTAAGTGACAGATTGAAGTATTTGGGCAACTTTGAAATCCGCATTTTTAAATACAAGACTGGAAACTTAAAGGACCAGGACAGAGTATTTGGATAATTTTGAAACTTAAAAGTAAACCCCCATTTTTAAATACAAAGAATGGAGACCTAAGGAATCAAATCACCCGTCATAAGAGGAATACTAAAATTTCTCAGACCAAGTGATTCGTAAGCATAAACATGCTGTGTCCATTCTAACTGTGCCAGGAGATTGTGTTCCCAAAAATTACTTTGGGGTAAGCGTAAACATTTATTTTACCATGTGAATTTGACATGTTTTCCTTGGTAAGTGGTGTTACGACTGGAATTCTTCGGGATATGTGGCCATATTAATATTAAAGAGTTTATCGTTCTATGTTATCGAATGCACTAGGGTTTGGTCATGCAGAACACGAAACTGGCAGAATAACTCAAGTCGCTGGGTAGTAGGTCCACAATACACATGTAGTACATATTTATTAGGTTTTCTTCACAATACAATAGCAATGGAGAAACTTCATAATCTGTCTCCTCATAAATATGGACAGTCCATAAGGCAAAAAGAATGCATGTTGAAATAATACTTATATTCGTCTTCTATATTTAGTTCTATTCGTTGTGACTAAGAGGTGTGTGTCATTCACGGACACCCAAGTAATGCGAACCAGAAACTTCTCTGTGAGGTGCATAACTTCTTATAAGTTCAGGACCATCTTAACGATCGTTGAAATAAATGGCGTCCTTCTAAAATAAAATGATGCCACGTAAAGATACTTAAATCCTCAGCAATTTCGGGAGCGCGAAAAATACGTCTAGCTTGGACGAATGAAACATATGAAAGGCCCAGAAAATTAGTCGTTAGAATAAATTAGCGCAAACGTGTTACATCATTGACAACCGGTGACGTATACAAATATATTGTATACAAATATGCAAATACAAGTTAAAGATCGTGCAAAACATGTTTTTACCACAAATAGACATATCTCCTTAAATAACAATGGATATATGCCTGCGTGAAAACCTTAGTCAGAGTCTGTTTGCATATGCGCACTAATTTAAGTAGTGATGCAAGATAGAAATATGTCAGTCATAAGTCATCAGTCAAGGAAAGAAAAGGAAAGTCAAATGCATTAATTACATACATCATGAAAATACAAGAGAAAGAAAAAAAAATACATTAATTTTGTTTTAAAAAAATGACACAAAGAAAAAGGGAACTAACTAATATTTGAAAATGCATGAATAAAAAATTTAGAGGTTATCTCCCTGAAAGAAAGCATTTTACTTGATCTAAAGATGAGAAAAGGAGATTAAAAAAAAATGAGAAGTCATATATGAAAATATTAAATCATAATGGATTTAAATTAAAAAGGTTAATGCTATAATGTCAAATTGATGGGATCACTTTCCCGAATATATCTAATAGCCATTGAATGCGAAGATAACTGTTAATAAAGTCATCTCATTTGAATAAACTTCTGTATCTCTGGCGAAGAATACAATGTCCCACAAAATATTTTGTGCATGCGTAGAATCACAGTTACAAATGTGAATATTGTCATTAGGAACAGCAAGTCAATTTCAATAGTACCAAGTACACAAGCTCCTCCAGAACTCTTGAGATGTTCGTAAAATGTTAATGTGAGAGATCATTCTGAGAGAACTGTGCAACCAATGTTCGACCAATGCCGTCAAATAGACTGCTGATGGAACTTCACGCAAAATTATCGTACGTGTGATGGAAGTAAATTCAAACGAAAGCGTAAATTTATGAAGTCAGTCCATGATTATCGAATGTTCGACAGGTGCTGACAGGTAGGCTGCTGGTGGATAGTTATAAACATGTTCATAAGTGTGCCGAAACAAGCTGAAGCAACAGCGCAAGTTCATGAAATCATATAACGGTTTGCATAGAGAGAGAGAAATAGAGAGAGAGAGAGAGAGAGAGAGAGAGAGAACGAACGAACGAACTTTATTTTCAAAGGGTTAAGAATTGGGCACGCTGGCCCGTCTGACATTCTGCCCTTCCTCTCTCTCTCGTCATGTATACTATATCCTTTCATCCTCACATTTACTTTAAGCATAATTAAGGCATTTATCATTATAAAAGTAATATTACATTTGCAATAATCATCATAATTAAAGTACGTTTTTAAAATAAAATTTAAAAATAAAATAAAATAAAATAAAAATAATAATAATGAATTTAAATATAAAGTAAATAAAAAAAAAACATTATAAAAAAACCACAACAACAACAAGACATAAAAATCGAATTCTTCGTACAGTAAATTAGTGATTTGAGACATATTCAGAAGTATGTTATAAGAACTCGTGAAATTTTCAAACGGTGTGCAACTGAATGACCCAGGGACTTTTTTTAGGTTCATTAAGATGAGGTGGGGTAAACAGTTACTTTCCTCGTTGTCTTTGCGTCTCGAACGAACGAACGAACGAACGAACGAACTTTATTTTCCAAGGGTTAAGAATTGGGCACGCAGGCCTGTCTTACATTCTGCCATTCTTCTCTCTGTCATCTTACATACCGTATCCTTTCAAAAGCACATGTATTTTTAGCATTATTTAAGCATTCAACATTATCGAGGTAAAATAATAACATACATTTGTAACATCCAGACATAATCAAATTTAAGGGGGGAAAAATTATTAATTAAAATAAATTAATAAAAATTAATACTTTAAAAAAAAAATTTAAAAAAAAAAAATTAATTAATTTAAAAAAAAAAATAAATAACAAACACAATCTAAACCATTTATACAGTAAATAAGACATAATTTGAAACGTAATCAGATAATGGTGGCATATAATTAGAACTCGTGACATTTTGGAAATCTGCTGAATGACCTGGGACTTCATGTGTTGTCAGCGCATGCGGAAAATGTTCCCACAGGTGAGCAACTTTGAGTCCCAAGCAAATACTGCCACAGAGAGTGAATTGTCGACGCCTCCACTACACGAGATCCAGTTTTATGACCTATGCTCCTTAGGGAGGTAAAGGGTATTGACTGATAGATGAGAATCGTACATATAGGCCCGTCTTGCATTTTGCCCTTCCTCTTACTCATCTTTATTGCTAGGTATCCAGACATTCTCCAACATACTTAAGGTATTAGCTCAATGGCGATGCAACATTATAAGTAGTATAAAAGCATACATTTACAGTATCTGATTACAATTAAGAGGTAAGGTATATTAAAATGAAAAACTAGATCATCAGACCCTCCATACAGTATATTAGATAATAATAATTCGAATCATAATCTCTTAGGGCGGCATATAATCCGCACTCATAATGTATTTGAACAGTCTACGATTATATGAGTAGGGACTGTGCATGTTTTTCAGGTCATGTGGAAGATTGTTCCAAAGATTAGTAGCTGAGTAAGCAAAGCTCTTCTTGTACAAATCTAGCCTCGGCTTGGGTATTTCTAATTGGTTTAAGCGCTGACTACGTTTTTCATTGAATTTGAAAAGTGGCCACAGATACGTTGGAGCATTATGTGACAAGATTTTGTGAGCGAATTTAGCTTTGTTAAATAAGAAGCGCTTTCTTAGGGGTAATATTTTAAGATAGTTATATAGATCTATACAATGTGTTTGGTGTTTATCAGCAACTAGGCGCACTGCACGTTTTTAAAGTGAGTGAAGCCTTTTTGTGTTGGATATGGAACAACCATCCCAGATTGTGGAACAATAGTCTAGGTATGTTTGTATGTGAGAGAGAGCGAGAGAGAGAGAGAGAGAGAGAGAGAGAGAGGTTGCTAACATCGGAACGCCTCCCAACCGCCCGCCAAGACATAGAACCATCAAACATTTAAAAGAAATGGAAAAAAGGCTTACAGCACACGTGCAAAGATCAACACATACAAAACAAGGTCACTTATCAGAAAAAACTGTGTTCCGACAGATGCTCGTCCGTAGAAGGCTTGAGAGTTATATGCAGAACATTAAAAAAGCATCCGTCATAGTAGATAATGGAGACGAAGTTCATATTATGTTGATAGAAGACTTGCAAAACATCGTGAAGTGGATTTGAAATAGTAACTTGAAGCAGGAACAATGGCGAATATTGACGACTGCAAAATCCGGCAGATATGCGCAGTGCTGGTACTGGGTATGTAAACGAGTCCAACGGTGCAGACGAGGAAAAAATGACGATTTTGTTTCAAATGTCCTGCAGCTCGATCCGAAACATACTGGTCGCCAATGTATATGTTTTTACGACTGGAATCCTTTGGGATGTGTGGACATATTTATATTAAAGAGTTCATCGTTATATATTATCGAATGCACTAGGGTGTGGTCATGCAGGACATGAATCTGGTAGAATAACTCAAGTCACCGGGTAGTAGGTCCACAATACACATGTAGTACATATTTATTTTATATATATATATATATATATATATATATATATATATATATATATATATATATATATATATATATATATATATATGTATATATATATATATATATATATATATATATATATAGATATATATATATATATATATATATATATATATATATATATATATATAATGTAGGATTTAGTACACTATCGAATTCTTGCATCAGTCCTTTGGAACTAGCATCTGTGCAAAGATAATAAGGTAAGTTTATATCTGGTAACATTAATATAGGAGGATTACAAAAAATATGCTTTAATATACTCTAACGCGGACTGGAACTCTCGTGAATAGTGCACGTGATTGGGTAAGCCCTTTTTCAACAGAAAGGAAAGGTCAGTAGTGGCAGCAGAAAGATTAGCAAAAATCTAGTGTAGAATTGAACTAGACCTAAGAGACTATGAACTTGTTTTTCGTAGTAGGAGTGTATAGGTTCAGAATTTTAGAGACATTTTAAGGGACGGTCTGAAGACAACTGTGCCCAACCTTGTGACCTAAAAATAAAATCTCTTCAAAGGCAATCTTAATGTTGGTAGGTCGAGCAGTAGTGTGATGAAAACGAAGAGTGTATAATAAAGAACGCAGACCTACGAAGTGCTCTCCGCAAGTTGAGCTGAACAGACACATGTCGTCTATATAAGTTACGATGTCAGATCCGTGCGAGAGAATTTTGCGCATCATTCTAACGAATGTGGCAGGGGCGTTCATAAGCCCGAAAGGCATGAAATTCCACTGGTATAAATCACGTGGTGTAGAAAAAGCAGTTAGTGGCTCGGCTCTATCAGTTAATGGAACGGGCCAGTAATCTTTTGTAAGATTAATTTTCGTAAAAAAACAGAGCCTAGCAAGGCGAGATAACAGATCTTTAAGCAAGGTTAGGGGTTTAGCATATAATATTATATGGATATTGAGGTTACGATTAGCAAAATATATTCCCTTGTTGTAGTCTTTTTTCTAACAATCACAATGGGTTATGTATACACAATCCCTCATCGGAGGTTTACGACGTATTCAAATGATGACTAATCATGCTGAGTCATCTTCTTTCTTCTTTGATCCTTAGTCGCCGACCGTCGAAGCTGTCAGTGGTCATAACGCTTAGTCGCGTCTTGTATGGCAACAACAAATTAATTCGACTTTGCTCGATCGGTGGTCGTCCTTCGTACAGTGCCCCTACTCTGCTTCATTCTTTGCATCTCAGCCTCCACAGTCCTCCGCCAAGTGGTTTTTGGTCGGCCTCTCTTTCGTTTTCATTCAGGGGTCCAAAGCATAGCTGTTATTGTGATGGCATCGGGGTTTCTTCTGAGAACATGGCCAACCCAGCTCCAGCGTCTGCTAGCTATGATGGTGTGCATGTCCTCTTGCTTACTCCGAGTAAGCAGATCATGATTGGTGATGGTATTCGGTGAAAAGATTCGGTGAATTTTTCTTAAGCATGTTTTGCAAAAAGAGGACAATTTCGACATTTCCTTCTCTGTAATTCTCCAGCATTCCGAACCATAGAGAAGCACAGAAAGCACACAGCTCTGATATAATCTTATTTTTGTGCTTGTGCTTTATTGAGAGGACCTCCAGATTTTGTTTAGGCTAAAAAAGGTTGTTCTTGCTTTGTTCATTCTGTTGTTGATGTCTTTGCTTGCCCTGCCGTCTGGTGTTACTATGCTTCCTAGGAATGTGAAGGTGTCTGGCTGTACCAGTTGCTAATTCATTACTGATATGGTCTCAGGGTTGCTCACATTGAGCTTCTTTAAATTGATGTTCAAGCCCACCTGCTGGCTATACTTATTAAGTCTATCCGTTTTTTCCTGGATGTGTTGATGTGAATGTGCTAGTAGTGCAATGTCATCTGCATATTCCAAATCTTCTAATGTAGAAAGTGTAGTCCATCTTATTCCTCTTTCTACTGCCCTCTGTTGTCTGGCGCATAACCCAGTCTATGATTTAAAAATAGAGTGGTTAAATAGGGGCTTCCCTGTCGTACTCCTATCTTCACCTCAAAGGTTAGGTTGCTCTGCCCAACACTACACGTAAAGTTGGCATAGAGGCTTTTATGACTGACACTATGCAGCTTGGAATTCCATAAGCCCTCAGTATTTTCCATAAACTGTCTCTATGTATACCGTCAAAAGCCTTTTAAAATCAACGAAATTAATGTACAGTTGTCTTTGTCATTCTGAGCACTGCTATATAATGTTCCTGAGAGTAAATATATGATGCTGAGTCATCACAGGTTATGAAATAAATTGAATAGCCATGTCCTTGGTGGAATGATCCATCAATGCCAAATGATTACCGTCATTAGCAAAAACCACGTCTGCAGAATGGGAGAAGATCGGCTACCACGACAAGCATGGGAAACAAAAAGCCAGGGATCCAGACCCCCAAGACGACCCAGAGTCCGCTGGGAGAATAACATTAGACAATCTTTGAAGGACCGAGGACTAGAATGGAACCAGGCCAGGAGGATGACAGCCGATATGATAGTCTGGCGTTCTCTCTTCCAAACCTCTACACCTCACAGTAGAAGAGGAACGACTAAGTAAGTAAGCAAAAACCATGGCACTAAAAGCAAAAATGAACAAAATAACCAGTAACTTCCTGTGAAGAAAGTATGGGTAGTTAGGAGATACCAATTTACTAATTAAACGGTCACATGTCATGAGGGCTGAGAGTAGCATCCCAGTGATCATAGTCCATAAGTATATGAAATAGATGTTAGGTATAGTTTGGTTTGTGACAGATGTACACCTTTATATAGGTACATCATAGGATTTTAGTACATCATTGTCATACCGTGTGATTCCTTCTGTTAAATTGGACTTAACTTCCTCAATGTCAGGAAAACCAGACATCATATCTTTGTAATTATCATCATGAGGAGTGATCTCATCACTTTCAAAAACTGTACAGAGACCAAAACCAGAATAACTAGTGTTGCAAGTATAATATTCACTGGCAAGTAACTGAGCACTAGTAATGACTGCATGCGCAGTTTACTTGTGTCGCCGTTCCCACTGTTCTTTTTCTTCAGGTGAGCAATCTTTGATACCATAGATACGACCAAGTGTCAAATCAGCAATAGGATTTTTTAACAGACATAGCCTAACTCTGTCTGAAAAAATGGTATATGAATGTTAACAATGGCCGTGGAATACAATACAATTGTTCCACCAAAAGTAATACATTTAACAAAACCACCCGTTGCACAAGAGGGATGTTTAAGAGACTTCCTGACTCCTACAGTTGTACAATCAGAATCACGGAGTAAGGTAACCTGTCTATTGTTCAACAACCCTCTGTGAAGCTGAAGTGTGCCTGTGCCATCATGGGCGGATAGTGCCGTAACTGCAGGCAATGGGGGAACACACTTAACAGTGAAGAGTATTGGGTTGAAAAAGAGTTAAACAATCGGGACAATGTGAAGCAACCTCAACATCTAAGGCAAAACAAGCAGCTGATTGATTAATAACAGTATTGTCCTGATTATTCACGGGTGCATCACCAGTATGTGCTGAATTTGCATGGTTATTTGAAGCTGCAACATCACGAGAGCGTGATTGCTAACCCTGGCGATTGAAAAAACTACTTTGATTTCTGTAGTTTTGGGATACATGCCTAGGTGAAGAATTATGATTGTTTGATCCATAGTTATTCAAATCCCTGTTAAAATGAATAACTTTGTCCTGTATTCTCCAACTTGAGTTTTGTTGTAGGTAATTGCCTATATTCTGAGGTGACTAGTTTCAGTATTGTTGTCTACCTCTGTTAGAACCTCCATTATTGTACCTCCCCGGCACAAAATTCTTATCAATGCTATGAGCAACAGGTAAAGCTTCCTTAATTACATTATTACTGACACAAGTACCTGGATGTGCAGTGAAGAACTGTCTTCCAATTTCCTACAGTGAAGACAGGCTATATGGTTTCCGATCATGTAAGAATGACCAAAATGGTTTACTCACAGAGGATAAAACGTTATCCCTCAATAACAAATCCATGAGGGCATCATAGATTTTGTCAATACCTGACAGTTGAACCCATCTTTTGAAAGTCAAGGGAATAGCTAAAATGAACTCCGAGAAGTCGTTCCCAGTCTCAGGGGTCATAGTTTTGAAACGCATACGATAACCCTCTGCATCTAGCTAGTAACGTTTCAATAATAGAGCCCAAGCAGCTTCATAATTATTTTTGTTTGCCTCAGCCATTGTACAGAGAGCAGTCAATGGTTCTCCATTCAAGAATTCCATTAGTCTGGCACACCACTGAGATTTGTCCAGTTTATGTGCTTCACATACACTTTCAAAGCAACTTAGGAAGCACGAAATGTCATCAAAGCTAGGCTTAAAAATGGGCAAGCGAAATTTACTAGACCAAGTATTTTGCCTCTTTGAGGAACCATAAACTTCTGAATCATCATTTTATTTACCCTGAATTGTCCGTTTTAATTCTTTTAGATGAAGAAGCAGCATTTCTTTTTCATGGGCTAATTTTGCCTTTCTCTCCTCTATTCCCCTTTCATGTGTTAATTGCATTTTATTCTCCTCCAGCTCAGTAATACACCTCTTTTCATCTAATTCAGTCTTCTTTACCTCCAGTTCATCAAGACGCCTAATTTTCCTCCAATTCAACAATACGCCTCTTTTCAGCTTTCTGTTCCTCCAATTCCCTTTGATGTGCTAAATTTATATCTTCCGATTCTCTAATTTTCTCCTCCTTCCGTTTTCCTTTGGCAAACTCAGTCAAGGCAAAGTCCTTTAAAGATTCACCTTCTAATCCAAATGCTTTGCCCTTCTGACAATCTAAAGTAGCCATGCTAATGGATAATGTGACTTACTTAGTCATTACGTAAAACTATATCTTGTTGCTTTACAATATGATGAAAGCAAAGTAGGTAGGAATACTATTAAGCTATAATAAAAAAGTAAATCATGTAGCAACAACATGTGAAGAAATATAATGCAAGAAAAAAAATATATTAAAAAGATAGTATACAGATATATACAAACAGTTAAACACTAGCAGCAAGGGAAAATACTAATGTGAAATTGAAGGTAAAACAGAAAATGGAACAAACTTACAGCCACAAAACGACAACACAGGACCCGGACAGTGTGTAAACATGAATATTGTATTAACCAAGCGACAGGAAGGTGAGGTAATAGCACGAACAAACTATCATAAAACCAAGAAAAAGAGCAATTTACAACAAGCCATTTACAAATAAATAGACGGAACGTCACACCTATACAAGCACTATTACAGGAAACAAGCAGTGAACAGAAATAGTCTTCGAGGTTCCTCGAACTGGAAAATGTCACGGGCTGAAGACTGTAAATCTACAGAAACATCCGTTGAGAATTGTGCGGACATGTGGTTGCTAACATCGGAACGCTTCCCAAACGCCCGCCAAGACATAGAACCATCAAACAAGTAAAAGAAATGGAAAAACGGCTTACAACACCCATGCAAAGATCAACACATACAAAACAAGGCCACTTATCTTTAAAACTGCGCTCCCACAGATGCTCGTCCGTGGAAGGCTTCAGAGTTGCATGCAGAACATGGTGTAGCAAAAAAACATTAACAAACATCCGTCACAGCAGATAATGGAGACAAAGTTCATATTATGTTGATAGAAGACTTGCAAAAAATCGTGAAGTGGATTTGAAATAGTAACTTGAAGCATGAACAATTGCGAATATTGACGACTGCAAAAGCTGGCAGATAAGCGCGGTGCTGGTACTGGGTATGTAAATGAGTCCAGCGGTGCAGACTTGAAAAAAAAATGACGATTTTGTTTCAAATGTCCTGCAGCTCAATTCGAAACGTACTGGTCGCCAATTTATATGTTTTTACGACTAGAATCTTTTGGGATGCGTGGACATATTTATATTATAGAGTTCATCGTGCTATATTATCGAATGCACTAGGGTTTGGTCATGCAGGACACGAAACTGGCACAATAACTCAAGTCGCCGGGTAACAGGTTCACAATACACATGTAGTACATATTTATTACGTTTTCTTCACAATACAATAGCAATGGAGAATCTTCAAGATCTGTCTCCTCATAAATATGGACAGTCCATATGGCAATAAGAATGCATATTGAAATAATACATATATTTGTCTTCTCTATTCAGTTTTGGCCGTTCTGACTAAGACGTGCGTGTCATTCACGGACACCCAAGTAATGTGAACCAGAAACGTGAATGTATGTTTCTTCTTGTATAAATTACTTTTCTGTAAGGTGCGGAACTTCTTATAAGTTTAGGACTATCTTAACGATCGTTGAAACAAGTGGCGGCCTTCAAAAATATAATGATGTCACGTAAAGATACTTAATTCCTCCATAATTTAGGGAGCTCGAAAAATACGTCTAGCTTGGACGAATGAAACATATGAAAGGCCCAGAATATTAGCCGTTATAATAAATTCGTGCAAACGCGTTACGTCATTGACAACCGGCGAGGTATACTAATATATAGCGTTCAAAACAAGTTAAAGATCGTGCAAAACATGTTTTTACCACAAATAGAGATATCTCCTATATTAACAATGGATATATGCCTGCGTGTGGCAATATACCAAAACATATTACTTTTATTCCTTTACAAGTGGTTATATATATGAGGCTGGCAACGTCAATATAAGCAAATAGTATATTCATAAACCACTACAGAAACGAGAAAGCAGCAGTGATGAACGATGATTACGTAACATGTGCCTAAAGTGTAAAATATCGTCGTTTTGTGAGATATATGTATATTGTTAATTGTAATTCAGACAAATCATTGCAATCACGCTGACCATGCACATTTTTCCCAGTTCATTAACCATAATTATTACGGTAATTTCTAATCATGTTGAGGACATAATCAAAGAGTTGTACTGTGTACACTCAGGGAGACTAGTTATTCAAAGAGGCTAACATTGGTGGGTGAACAGCCAGACAATGCGCCTGTTAATTTGCAGCCTACAAATGTACTTTGCAGAGTTATTTGTTCTTTTTATTTTGTCTAAATGTACATGTTACGAAGCTGCAAGTCCGAAGTTCCTTCTCCACTAGCTGTGAGTTAAAAGCAGGAAATCAACACTAATCGCCTACACTGGACGAGTTGAGTGGAGAAGAGCCCGCATCACAGAAGAATGGACGAAATCACTGCTGCAGGACTCACTTAGACAAGCTAAGTTTATTAAGGGAACATAAAAAAGGATAATTGTTTTTATAAAATCCTTAACCCAAGTCTCAGTGAAGATAATTTAATTACGTCTAAAATTCACCATCATTCCATCGCTATCTTAAATTGTTAAGACTAATTGTTTATTTGTTATGTTACATGTTAGTTTAAAGCAAAACAATCGTAGTTGATTCAGTTTTTATCGGTATTAAAGAAAACGTATGAGCATATATATATATATATATATATATATATATATATATATATATATATATATATATATATATATATATATATATATATATAAACATCCAGACATATATCTACATCTATAGAGCAAATACTTATAAAATAATTTCGCTGGATTTACACTAGCTGGGGAATTGAACGGGCGGAGGATCAGATATATATGTTAATAGTGCTTTACCCTATGCAGCATTGTTCTTGACTTCTGAAATCATAATGTTAATCCGACCTTGAGATAGAAGCGTCATTATCCTTCTAACTACAACTCTGCCGAGAGTAATCTCGTGCGAAGGTAGACACATTTGAAGACTCATATTAGATACTCTTGAGTGTTGACCGCTGGTGGACCACTAATGCAGAGCTAAGGGGAGGCAATCCGTGACAAACATTACACATCTGTTATTGTTATTGTTAATCAGAATCGACTTCACTGCACTCCGGGCAAATACATAGGTGCTGAGTCTCCCTCAGCAAATGTCGAAGTGTAAGAATGCTAATTGTACCTGTAGCACGCTGGTTGTACATACGACGGATGTATCCTCTCTTACGACCATTTGTCCTAGTCCCACGTTTGATGCCAAACTCGAACAGCCTCAGCCTTCATGATTCATCCATTGCAGTGTCATTATCCAGCAGGCGATCATTAATAGCCCTTAGTATCTCTCCATTATCCATGTCCTGTGTCCTCATCATTGGTGCTCTCGAGGCCAGACTGCCAGCTCTCTCTTTGCCACGTACCCCTGCATGACCAGAATAGTATATCCACACCAGTTCTTCAGAACTTGAGGCTTCTATTGATGTTTTCCATTCCTACCGCAGCCATCAATTCTGAACTTTTAGAAGCATGGCTTGAGAGTCTGACAATATAACTGTAGCGGTTGATGGAGTTTCAGACAGTTCCCTCCGTACTGCAGTAAATGCCTCTACCGTCATTCTCATGCTGGAGGTTGTTGTCATGTAGGCTCCACTCTACATCAACACTTGCACTGTCACGTAAACAGATACTACACATCAAGCCCCAACATGTTGGTAGTTTTTGTCATTATTCTAGCTTATCTGTGATTTACGTCGAGGAATCTTCCTTCCCTGATATTCACATGTCTTTGCCTACACCTGCCTTGGATTCTACAGAATCTTGCAGGAATGTTGCTATTTCATCTTCTTTAACATCTCAGCTACATTGACAGATATGCAATCTACTAGAATCCTTTTCTGATGTTATCACTGACCTACCTGGTCGAACATCCGGTTTCTCTTATGATATCATCCTTACTCATGATATTCCTTACCGTCTACGTCCTTATCCTGTTCCTCTTCATTATCAAAACAAAACATCACTCAAGCTAGATAAGATGTTGAGTTTAGGAATTATTGAAAACAATAATTCTCCATATTTCTCACCATTAGTTATTGTCCGGAAAAAGGATAATAATATTAGATGGTGCGTAGATTATCGCAAACTAAATGCTAAAACCGTTTTGGATGCTGAACCTCATCCTTTGCTTGAATGATTTACTATCTCGTCTATCCAATGCTAATCTCTTCTCAAAAACAGATCTGACTAAAGGTTATTGGCAGTTTCCATTAACCGAACAAGAAAAAGCTCTTACTGCTTTTTCGACTCCACGTGGGTTATACCAGTGGAACGTCATGCCTTTCCGGCTCATGAACGCACCTACCACATTCATTCGAATGATGAGTAAAATGTTGTCTTATAGATCTGATATCATAACCTACATCGATGATATATGTTTGTTTAGTTCATCTTTTGACGAACACTTCGTAGGACTTCGTTCTCTTTTGGATACTCTTCGGCTTCATAATCTTACTGCAAGGCCTACGAAAGTTCAGACTGCATTTAAGGAATTTACTTTTCATGGTCATAATATTGGTTCTGGTCGTCTTCAGACTATACCTCAAAATGTTTCCAAGATTCTTAACTTTTCTATCCCTTCTACAAAGAAACAAGTTCGCAGTCTTCTGGGATTGGTTCAATATTATAATCGATTCATTCCTAACTTGTCAAATATCACGGCGGTACTGTCATCCTTATTACGTAAGGGAATGCCAATAACGGTAAATTGGTCGAATGATTGCCAGATAGCGTTTGATAAAATTTTACAAATTTTTTATTCACCTCCCATTTTAAGGTTGCCTGATATTACAAAAGTACATATTCTTTGAACAGATGCGAGTGGTTTTGGTTTGGGAGCCTACCTTTTGCAAGAGTACAACGGGATCTATTCATCCTACCTTATACATTTCCCGGAAATTATCAGAGACAGAGAAGAAATATTCGTAATTGAGAAGGAATTGCTACCTTGTGTGTGGGCTATTCAAAAATTGAAGCGTACCTCCTTGTAGCGCTCTTCATTGTGCAGACAGACCAAAAATCGGTCGCGGCTTTGAAGCGAGCAAATCACAGAAACCCTAAGCTCGCGCGCTTCTCAATATTGCTCCAGTCTTTTGACTTTGATTTCCAATCTATACCAGGATCTGACAATGTCGTAGCGGATTCGCTATCAAGAAATCCAACATCAATACCTGAAGACTGATTATTACTCAAGAAACGCTCAAGTACTTCATGACATTTATTTGCAGACACACATTTTCTTAATGCATGCAAATCACTATCGTTTGAAACCTGAAATAGTTCATTTTTCGTCCATTGATTGACATCATACCAAGTTATCGATGAATATCTTACTGTACACCAACGGGCTGATCACCCGTTTGCCAGTCACTTTGATTACGGAAACAACGGCGAACGGATTGATTTGTCGTTGCCCTAAAGACGCCATTAGGCGTGATGGGAACAACGGCAAAGAAAATCTATTCGCTGTTGCCCTTAAGACGCCACTAGGCGTAATGGCCACTGACTGCTTTGCCGGTCGTTGGCTAAGGACGGAAGAAGAAGAAGAAGATCTTACTGTACAATTCGTTGCGATGTACCTACACTTGGAGATCAATTTTCCACTGAACAAACATGTAACAAGAATGTACACCTTCCATATAGTCAAAATACTTGCCAGAATTAATTGCTGCAGGATTTAAACGTTGGACTTTATAATATGCAGCGTTATTTTTGACTTCAAGGACAATAACATTGATTCTTTACTGCTCCTGACTTTGTGGGATATACAGATTATGGAATGCTTTTTCCTGGATTTGGAGCATACTGGACTATATGTTCCCTATTGGACTTTGAATGTGGTGTTAATTTTTTTTTTCGTACTCCCGCTAATACTCGAGGCGAAATATCAGGTTATTTTTAATGTCTAACCTGACATTGATTTTTTCGTAAATATCCTATTTTATTGTGCAGAGACAAGTGTCCCTCGCCATTCAGGCAGATACTCGCCGTTTTCGGAGGTACCCATTAGAGCTGGGTCGGCTCAGGAGCCGCCAGTCCCTAGTCGACGACACTCCTTCAAATGTCCTCGCCAGGTCTCGATTTAATCCAGTCCAAATCCAGGTGGACAAAAATTCTCAAATGCCGTCGCCCGGGTTTGATCCTGAATCACCCGGTCGCCAGAGCGGTGTTGTAATAATTTTCATTAATGCAGATTTTAGACTTTAATCTTTAGTTAAATTAATTAAACTTACTATTATTATTTAGATAGATTAATTATTATCTTTCTATCACATTTTCTCTGATTTGTAATACTTTTTGATAGATAACTTATGATTTCTTTTTTCCTTCTATGCTATTCATACTTACTTCCCTTTTTCTTTTGTTCTGTCAACTTTTCCTTACTAAAATACTTTCTTTTCTACTTGTACCTACTATAACTGTTCTGTCATATATGTACACACACATAACTTACATTATTAACTTGCTAACTTACAGAGTGTCGACATAACAATATATTATTTTCTTACTTCACATCTCTGCATTGTCATACATATCTTACATTGTTCTTTCTACGTTGTATATTTAATATTACACATTAATTAAGTGTAATATAACTATATTTAGTAGATATTTTGTGTTAAATGCTTAATAAGTATTATATTAGACTCTACTCTATTCTTATTGACTACTGACGACGTTCTCCACTCAGTAACATTATTTACATTTGTCTTAACATGATTTTGACTTACAATTAGTTTGGACAAACGCCATTGACTGTTAATTGTAAACATATCTGGCCGTCTGTTCATAAATTATTCGCGATTTTTTTTTCTTAAATCTCATTGCTATTTTTCACGTGTAATTTTTTTAACCCGCAGTCCGGGGAAACTGTTAAGGCAGATTATAATGTATTTTACATATTGACCCCACTTAGTTTTGTTAGCAGTTTAATCTATGCGGAAACAATTCTATCTGGGGCCAACATGTTGTATTTTGCACCATTTTTAATTATAAGTGAACGCGTTGTAAGGTTTACGTCACTAGGTGATTATGACGTAGTATGTTCTGCAGTTATTTATGCAGACCGTTAATTGAGGCCTTCTGTTGTATGAATCCGCCAGAGTAAGACGTTGATGCTATCGCTCCCAAGTTTATGAAATTTTAACAGTTCGCCTACGTGGCTTAAGAAATTGAGAAGAGCGTCATTAATATTCAAGAAGATGCCGAATTAAGTATGGAAGTTCAATGATTTTTTTATGCAGATGAATTTTACGGGAGTAATCAATATTAATCTCCATATTCTGGTTGTCACTACTTGGGTGTTAACAGTTATTGGCACCTCCAGTAAATAGGCCAGGTATGAGACGATGTATCACGGACTGTGGGAGATTCTATATATGCATTTATGCCATTGTTTCATGAATATTATTCTATGCTTCGTAAATAAACATGCTGTATCTGTGGACCCTTACTACAAGTTGTTGGAGGTCGATTTATGAGGAATTGTTCTTGCACAAGCCCATGACATTCAATACATCTCATCAGCACGATGCACATTACAGAGGTCAGATATGAAGTAATAATCTTCTTCAATCACTCAATCTCCAATATAACAAAACCATTCGTAACAAGATTACAGTTATATAACTAGGTACAACAACAAATACACTGTCAAGTAAACAGATACTACACATCTAGCCAGAACTCTAACGCCTGACTACAGAGATTACAGTTATATGACTAGGTACAGCAACAAATACACTGTCACTTTAATAGATACTACACATCAAGCCCCAACTTCGAAAACTGACTACAGAGATTACAGTTATATAACTAGGTACATCAACAAATACACTGTCAAGTAAACATATACTCTACATCTAGCCACAACTCTAACACCTGACTACAGAGATTACAGTTATATAACTAAGTACAACAACAAATACACTGTCATGTAAACAGATACTACACATCAAGTCCCAACTCTAACAACTGACCAAATAGATTACAGTTATATAACTACGGGTAGAAATATAAAGCAGACAATCCGTCAACAACGAGCAAAAACCGTAGAACAAAAGAGACAGTTTATCACTGACATATGAAAAAAAAAAACAGTGAAACAATATTTTGAAACAATAAGTAAGACACACTGAAACTGTAAATAACTAACCGGAATTTCAGAGCCCACATGTCGTCCATTACTTAAAAAAAGTGTTATTAACACAAGTGGTACTTTTGTGTGTGAAAGTTGCTGTAGACAAGAAGAGAAGAATAAATCAAACAACAAAAATACAGGACTTATGACAATGGTTATAACGAACACAACAACAAATGAGAATACCACTACAAAAATAATTATTATTTTCGTGACTACCACGGTCACACAAGAGAAACCAATAGCAAGGGATCCAGATCTCCAGGAATACCCAGAGTTCGCTGGGGGGACAACATTAGATAATCCCTGAGGGACCGAAGACTGGACTGGAACCAGGCCAAAAGAAACACAGCTCACAGGATAACATATCTGAGAAGGCTAGACATCATATCTCACTACCCAGGAGATCAGGGAGGAGTTTATCATTATTGTACCCACTGGTTCTGACAAAATTCCATCCAAAATATTTCCTGTACTGGGTTTGAACCCGGTACCTTTAGAATTAGAGGCGGGCGCCACACCTCACATCTACTCCGGCCCCCCAGGTAGAAGAGGAACCGGCCCCCAGGGTAGAAGAGGAACGACCAAGTAAGAAAAAGTCTTTAAAAGATTGTTGTAGTGCGCTATTTGGCGCCATTAACACATTTTGTTGTGCTCATCTACGACTAAAACAAATATATAATGGGCAATAATTATCATTGAAAGTGACAGAGAATATAAGTGTTCACTACTTTAACACGTGCATCAAACTCCTTATTATTTAATGTATTTTTATTCTAAACATGGGAAACAAAACACGTTTCAACAATTTAAAAAAGGACTGATCAAAATAATATAATATTTTATGCCTTACATAATTTTGTAAATGAATTGACAACATTAAATAAATAATGAAGAAACGAAGTTATATCGCCGGAGAGGGTGAAAGTTATAAAAGTGCACAACTGATTCGTCACAATTTTAACAGAACTACAGATGAGCTGAGCTAACTGGGACAGATTTGTAATGTTGACAGAACTGCCGTTAATTAAGCTGAGCTAACTGGGACAGATTTATATTGTTGACAGAACTACAGATTGGATGAGATAACTGGAACAGATTTTCTAATGTTTGCAGAACTACAGATCAATGTCTGGGACAGGTTTGCAATGTTGACAGAGCTACAAACGATCTAACTGGGATAGATTAGTAATACTGACAGAACTACTGATGGTTTGACTGGAGGAGAATTGCAACGCTTTCAGATGTTTTGTGAAATTATTTATATGTGTCATAGTGGTATGAGAATGATTGTTTACACCTTTAACTAAGACAATAAATAAATTGACATAAAATACGCTCTCAAGTAAGCAGAAACTACACATCAAACCCCAAATCCAGCAACTGACTACAGAGATTACACATATAACTACGGGTAAAACAGAAAGCAGTCCCCCAACAACGAACCAAAACCGTAGAACAAGAGAGATAGTTTATCACTGTCATATGAAATAAATCAACACAGTCAAACAATAAACAATCCAATAGAAGAATTACTTATTATTATTTTAGACACCATAGATCAAATCGTCATTGATTAAGTCATAAATCAGCTGGAGTTAAAGAAGACCATACTCTCGGCCAGTGGCGGATCTACATTTTGGGGGCCCTGAAGCTTGAATTCTTGGAGGGGCCCCTTTTATTTTAAAAAAAAATGTGTGGGGATGGGAAAGAAATGTATTATAGAGATAAATGGCTGGGAGGACCTGAAGTTCAAGCTTTATAGTAGATCCACAACAAGACACATATAGTAGATCCAAAACAACACACATATAAAAACTGAAGACAAATGAATGAATTTTCAAAAAAGAAACAACTCTGCTGGGAGTTGAATGCAGAACATTTGCTTGGAAGGCATATGTTCTGATCACTAAACCACTATCTACCTTGGAAGATGTGATTTTTAAAATCTTAACAATTTTAATGATTGCCTCCATCATTCAGAATTAGTTCGTTGAAGACATACCAAGACAATTATACGATAAGAAAATTAGCGATGAGGACAATATAGAATAGTTTAATACATTTGTTAAAAGACAAGGCTGACAAGGTGTATCCATAAGAGATTTTTGCTGAGAAGGAAAAGTTAAACTGACCAGAACATACTACATGAAGCACATTTTACTAAATACTCTTATTTCTGTTTTTTTTTTTTTTCTAGCAACTTATTCACGAACAGTTTTGTCATATGAGAGCTTCCTTGCAATGTCATTTTCTAAAAACAATATGCATAAAGAATTTAAGCGCACTTCAGTCATGGTAGACCGAAATTTGTTTTTTTTTTTTAATAAAGGAAAGCTTTGAAAAATTCCTTTCTGCTTCACAGCTCGTGATGGGCATTGTCAAGTACAGCTTAAGCGCAGTAGTAATATTGGGGAACACTTCAATTAGGTGTTGCTCACAATTAAGCTGAAGAACTTCTGCTTGCGCATTGCATTTTAGATGGCGTGCTTTTCTTCTGTGTTCTGGGATTTTCCTAAAGTGCAACTATTCTTTGAACTGATAACACTCGTTTACTAATTTGTGGTCAATATCATCTTTGTAATACGATATTATAAGTTTAATACTGTCCTCATCAATTTCAGAATTGTTCACCAATTCTGAGAGGAAATTAAACCTTTTCGCAATCTGCTCATATGGGTCAATCCTCTTGCGTAACTGGATTATCAAGCAGTCATAGAGTTGATATAGAACTTCTATCCTAAATTTGTCAGCTCCTCTCAAAGAAGCAATACCACTTGTTCCATCTGAAAATGTCCTTGTAACAATGCGTTTGGAAGCATCAGAATAACTTGAAGTGATATCTTCACACAAATCTTTTGCTTCTTATTCGTAGTGTGCAATCCTATCGGCTGAATTTTCTCTGAATTCTTTAACAAACGAAAGTAAAGATGAAAGCAGAAGATAACCTTCAAATACATCAAAACCAGGGGTTTGGAGTTTCTTACTTGTTTTGTTGAAACGCTCCAGCACTTCTTCCCAAACGACTGTTAAAATAGCATATTCCAGCTGTACCAACTTGTATAAATTCTTTGCATCTCGTTTACATTCAGGTTTCTCTTCTGAGTATTCAAAGATATGTTTGAGAGTTTGTAAAATAACCAAATATCCATTTTTAATTGCCCGGACTGCTTCATAGTGTGCAGACCATCTAGTTACACTTAAGCTCTTTAGAGAAAAATGTAGATTGCCCTGTGTGTTTAAAATACCTTATCTTCGTGGAGATTCAGAAAAGAAAACATACAGCTCCCCCAAAATGCCAAAATAGTCAACAATTTCAGATACAGTAGACACTGCCTTTTCTCCTACAAGGTTAAGTGAATGGGCTGCACATGGTACATAGTCTGTGTACCTGTTAATGTTTTTAAAGAGTGCTTGCAGCCCTTTCTCCGAGCCCTTCATGTTAGATGCATTATCGTAGGACTGAGCACGGATATTTTCAAGTGAAAGCTTATGTTCACCCAGGACTTGTTGTATTTTGTTTGATGAACAACGTCGTGGATGAATGGTTTTCTATCGGTAAAAATTTTAAAAATCTCTCGCAGGGTTTTTCATTATAGCAGTATCGAACCACAATTACCAGCTGGTCAACATGTGTCAGGTCAGGCATAGAGTCAACAATAATAGAGTAGTATTTGGTGTCTAGGTTGTTGATTTGATTCACAATTTCATCTTGCACATGTTTTCCCATAATTTCTATCAATTCTTCATACACGGTTTTGGATAAGTAAGTAGCATTTACTTTTTCATTTTTACATTTCTCGAGATGTTCATGTAAAATGGGTCGAATTCTGCAATAATTTCAATGGCCCCTGATAAGGTTGATATATGTTGGATTTTTATTCCCGTTAATGATATCCACCAAAAGATAGATATAAGTGGATGGAAGCAGACATCATCATCATCATCAGTTGATAAGATCTCTATGGTGTTGTTTGCTCCACTGTAGTGTATGGAATGTCAACTTGACCTACGCAGTGGTGTGTAGACATGGATTGAGTGTATAATGTGCGAATGATGATAAAGGTTCGTGGTGTTGACAAAAAATGTTCTTTTCTCACACTCATGTATGGCTGGAAGTCATCGACACCAACGACTGTGTACCTTTTCTAAAGTTTAATTGGACGTACACACTCGACAGCACAGATAGTGACAAATCACAGGTTGCCATAATACATCATAGTACAGTGGATAAATGGTTTTGCAATGTTACATGGGCACTCATGTAGAATAAGTGTATAATGGACTGTCAGTAGCCAAGCACTCAGTATCGCCCATACATATATCATCTGACTTCACTGACTGAGCACGTCAGCTTATAAACAATATTTCAGATGGCTTCTAAACCTAATCTCGTCTAGCGACGATTCTTCAACATAATGTTCAGCACATATTTTTCCATATAATAATATTGAACCGCTAATAACGGGTTCTCATGTGTAGCAGTGATCTCTGGACTAAACAAGCGATAATACGGGCATCCCTTTTCTCTTCTTGAAAGTCACTACATGTTTTGGTTCCAAGATGGCTTCACTCGTGAGCTGTCACTCACGTTTGGATACAGATAATGAATCTGTCCTAAAGTTAGTCATTCATAAAACATTTCATTGCTCTGTAGATTTGATCATGAACAATTGACTGCAATCTACAGGATATAGTGCTGCTAGGAATCGAAGTCGTTTTCATCGAGTCAAATATATTCTCTTAGACATTCAAATCGTAACTATCGAAAATGGTGGCTTCGATCGAGAGTTCATAAGAGTATCTTTGATTACCTTGGTATAGGAAATATGAAACTGCCATTCCTTGGCAATACGACTAAACACTGGGGTAAAGCATACACGATAGGTTTAGACGACTATCACCTTCCCCACAAATACTGAGATCACTTTTTCCCCGGCGACAGGCCGACATGGAAAACACACAGTCCCTATCGGGACGAAGCCAAATCACACCCCTCTCTAGCGACACATCCGCCGAATAGCCTTCGACCTCTCTAGAGACAACAGAACATATAGTTCGACTTAGATATGTAAAGATATACAGATATAAGACAGACTCGTCCTACTCAGACAAACAATACACATAAATTCAGGCCATAGATATTCTGAAGCAAGAACAATCTATTATTACCCAAACAACGAATAAATCGCAGTAAAATGGATTTATCCGCGGAGTTTGATCGAAAGAGCCGACACAACTTTCAAGGGAAGTAACTCAATAATGACTTTCCCTTAAGCACTAAAAAATTACCTATGTATAAAATTGTAAAATATCAAAGACTGCACGTAACAGTCTTACCCCACCCCCCGGGAAAAAAAAAAATGGAACTTTTTTTTTTTTTGAAATACATCTAGGAGCAACGTACAATAGGCTCACAACGCATGAATAATGCGCAGATGAAAATATCAGGAATACCTATAACGCCTAATATGAGGCTAAGTCGACTTATGGAGCGACTGGTGAGAATGTGTCTCATAAACTGAGAGAAATTATTTCTCTACAAGTATATTTTTCCAGGAAGGTGTCATCAAAGTATAATACAACTCTGGCAATTACACAATGCCTAAAAAAATTCATATCATCATTTCGCATTAGATATCTTAAATTTATGATTTATGAAGAAAAAAAATCATCAAAGCACAGCGGTGAATAAACATCAATGAACCGCTATGTAGTGATACAATCATTATATTATTAAATTACAAATGTGTATCTATCATGATATAGAAAAGGAACTACTATAGAACTAGACATATCAAGAAGTCTAAGCCCTAATAGTTATGTGGAATCATGTGGGCATCTTGACAGAATGTCTGCCATCACATTATCTGATCCACGAATAGCTCGCACAGAGAAATGAAAAGGTTGAAGAGCAATTGCATATCGAGTAGACCTCGAGCTCTTCAAATTCTTACTCTGTATAGCAGTAAGAGCTTTTTGGTCGGTTTCTACTATGAAATGTGCGCCTAGAAGGAATCTCTGTAGTTTTGAGGATCGACCAAACCATAGCTAATAGCTCACGGTCTAAAACCGAATAATTCCTTTCTGCCGCATTAAGTTTTCTGGAAATATACATTACAGGATGCAGAGTTCCAGAGTACTCTTGCATTAGTGCCGCTCCAATCCCAGTGGATGAAGCGTCACTACGAAGAACGAATGTCTTATCTTTAGTGGGTAGCACTAAAATAGGTGGTGTTGAAAACAGTGTTTTAATCTTATCCAGAGAGCATTGGCATTCCTGAGACCAGTGGACCACATTAGGCGAACCTTTCTTTAGAAGTGTTGAGAGAGGTGCCATGATAGAGGATAGATTCTGAATGAATCTGCCATAAAATTGAATAAGACCTAACAGACTTCTCACCTGTTTTTTAGTCTTAGGGATTGAGATGTTAAGTATCTTACTAGTATTATGGTCCTCTGTCTTTAGGAAACCATGACCAACTCGGTGGCCTAGGAAAGAAATTTCGCTAAAACCAATATAGGCTTTAGAGGGTTTCGCTGTCAGGTTGTGCTCACGCAAAGTAGACAGCAATTCATCTAACCCTGAATAGTGATCTTCCCAAGTATCGCTGAAAAGACAGATGTCGTCTAGATATGCAATGACATCTGACCGATAAGATAGGATTCGGCGCATCATGCGTACGAATGTAGCTGGTGCGTTCATAAGACCGAAAGGCATAAAATTCCATTGGAACAAACCTCTAGGTGTTGAAAAAGCCGTGAGAGGTTTGGCGCGTTCAGATAAAGGAACTTGCCAATATCCTTTAGACAAATCAAGTTTAGTGAAAAAAATGAGATTTGGAGAGTCGAGTAAGTAGCTCTTCCAGTAAAGGCATAGGTTCGGCATCGAACTTAGTTACTTGATTCAATTTTCGATAGTCAACGCAAAGACGTATGTTATTGTCTTTTTTTACGCACAATAACCATCGGCGAAGAATATGCAGAGGTGGATGGTTCGATTATTTTCAAATCTATCATCTCATCCAACTCTTTCTCGACCTGTGCTTGAAAATGTATAGGTATAGGATAAGGTCTAATCCTAATAGGAGTATGGTCAGTTAGAACAATGTCATGTTGAATGACATTCGTTTGTCCAGGGATGTCAGTGAGTACATCCTGAAATGTTTGCAACATAGTTGAAACTTGTCGCTGTTCTCCTAGAGACAAATCAGGAGAGACAGTAACGTTCTTCCATGATTCACTGGAATGAAGTGGGATCATTGGAAGAGGAAGATTTACATCTGAAAAACTTGTTTCCTCATCCTGTATCACGGACAGTGATGAGTAATGACCATGTGGTACTGGAGAATTGTCCGTTGCTTGGAAAATGGGTTGCAAATAATCCGGACGTTCATGGAATTCAGTAAGCATATTGATGTGGAAGGTTTTATGCTTCCCATCAATATCGACAATATAGTCGACATCGGAAATTTTCGATATTATATCGTACGGACCTTTCCAAGAAATAAGTAATCTGTTTTCCCTACAAGGTAGTAATACAAATGCTTTGTCACCAGGACAAAGTTGTCGTAAGCATCTCTTCTTATTGGCAAATTGCCTTGCCTTCTGTTTCGCAAATTCAGAAGAAGAAGTTGCTAATTTGCATGCTTCGATAATCTTTTGTCTCAACGCGATGACATATTCGTAGGATGACTTTGTGTCATCGTCAATATTGTCAGATGTTATGAGATCGTGAAGCAACGACATAGGGCCACGCGGACGCGCGCCAAAGACGAGTTCAAAGGGAGAAAATCCCGTATGTTCATTGGGTACCTCTCTGTAAGCGAAGAGGGCCGCAGGTAAAACTCTGTCCCAGTCCTGAGGATGATCCTCAGTTATCTTCCCCAGTAAGTTTTTAAGTGTTCTATTAAGGCGTTCGACCATACCATTAGACATTGGATGGTAGATACTACTTAAAGATCTATCTATCTGCAGAGTAGACATTACTTGAGACATGGTATCTGATATTAGTTGGGTGCCATGGTCTGACAATATCTCTCCGGGGAACCCCAGACGAGAAAATATAAGCCAAAGAGCATCTGCAATATCAGCAGTAGTAATGCTCTTCAGAGGAATAGCCTCTGGCCAACGTGTGCACATATCAACACACGTCAAGATAAACTGATGTCCTCTGGCAGACTTGATCTTAAATGGACCAATTATGTCTATGGCCATTTTTTGAACGGCCGAATAGGAATGTCCGCCGCCTGAATGGGTGCAGCATGCCGTGGACCTTTGGATTTAACTTCCTGACATACTTTACAAGATCGACAATAAATCCGTATGTCCTTGTTTACCAATGGCCAAAAGAAAGCCGCAAGGACTCTTGACTTAGTACGGGAAAAACCCATGTGTCCAGCACACTGAGAGTCGTGAGCGTGCTGCAAAATTTTAACTCTCAAATTCTTGGGAACCAGGATTTGAGAATGACTTGACGTAATGGAGTCTTGAACCATACGTACAAGTACGCCTTTCTTCTTTGTAATCCACGATTTACGACTTGTGTCTTTATTCGGATCACCTTTAGTTGCAAGAATGAAGAATTTCTTCAGAGTGGGATCATCTTCTTGCTGTTTTATAAACGAGTCACGAGAAATTACCAAGGGATTATCTTGGTTATGCACTTCATTATTTTCAATAGATGAAGTTTGAGGCATATTAAGAGCCTGAGCTCTAGTGACTACAGCGTTAGCAATCTGCATGTTTTGCCTTTCCCACGTGGAAATTTGTTGCGGAGTGCATTCTTTGACTCCATGAATGCGACCGATGATGAGGTCAGCGATCGGATTCGGAAGAAGACATGCGTGTACATCTCCTGTAAAGAAAGGAGTAGCAATCCTAATGATAGCAGTAGAGTATTTCTCTAATGTGCCGCCAAATGCTACACATTTGACTACTTGTCCAGTGGCACGGGAAGGATCTACGAGTGACTGCCTAACACCAATTGTGGTGCATCCAGAATCAAATAGCACAGAGACTGGATTGTTATTCACTAAACCCTTATGTAAGACAAGAGAACCTCTTCCATCATGCGCGACTGATGCTGGAAGAGCAGGAAGAGGATGGCCACAGCTTAAAGTAGACACTGTGGTTGGCTCAAATAGCGTTTTGCATTGGGGGCACTGAGATGCTCTCCCAAAATCAAAAGCGGCACATGCCATATTACTAGCATCATTATTATCTTTACTCTGTTTATAGGCTTCATTGGACTCTTGTTGTGCAGAGTTTGCCTGAAAATGTGGTTTATGTCTTTTGTATTGAGATCTACCTCGGTTATTATCACCTCTGTAGTTATTGTTACCTCTATTGTAACCCCTATTTGGGTTTGAGTCATAGTTCCCTTGGTTACCATTATCATATTCATTATAATGAGTATCTCTGTAATTATGATCTTGTTGACTCCAAGACGGATAACCCTGATAGTTTCTATAATTACTTCCTCTACGGAAATTCCTATAATTATGACCACCCCTGTGTCGAGAGCTATCAGTCGTCTCCAGTTCTTTGAAGAAGAACCCTGAAATGATTGGTTACCTTGGTTTTGATAACTATTATGGTTACCTTTTTTATCAAATCTGTTTTGAGGTCCCTGAAATCTGTGTGAATAATTGGGATTGTATGGTGTTGCTGAAGCAACTGGCATACTCTCCTTAATCTTAGTGTTGCCAAAAGTCACGTCGGGGTGTGCAGTGACATATTGGGAACAATATTCTTCCATTTCTTTTAGAGATTTGGGTTTACGCTCATGTATAAATTCAAGGAAAGGTTTGTTCACACATGACATAATCTTATCTCTGAGCAACAAATCCATAAGTCCTTCATACGTTTTTTCTGTTTTGGAAAGCTCAATCCAACGATCAACTGTGAGACGTGCCTTTGCAGTGAATTCTGAGAATTCTACACCCGTCTCAGGCACCATCGTTTTAAATAAAAGGCGATAGCCTTCCTCACTTAGCTGATATTTTTTTATCAAAGCCGCCCTAATGACATCATAATTATCCTTATCTGCTTCTCCTACAAGGCATAATCTAGTCAAAGATTCACCTTTCAAGTTTTCTGATAATTGATTAGCGTATTGTGATTTATCCACATTATGTGTACGACAAGAACGTTCAAATCTATCCAGCCAGAATGTAATATCGTCACTGGACTGATTGAACGGTGGAACCTTAACCTTGTAAGTAGAAGGTTTACCATTACCACTAGATGCCTGATTAACATTACTCATACTTGTCAATCTCAATTTCTCTAACTCAAATTCATGTTCTCTTATTGCTTTTTTCTCTTCAGCATCTAATCTTTTTTGTTCAGCCTCCCTGTCTAATCTTTTTTGTTCAGCTTCCCTGTCTAATCTTTTTTGTTCAGCTTCACTGTCTAATCTTTTTTGTTCCGCAGCAGCTTCTCTTTCTAATTTTTTTTGTTCAGCTTCACTGTCTAATCTTTTTTGTTCCGCAGCAGCTTCTCTTTCTAATTTTTTTTGTTCAGCTGCAGCTTCTCTTTCTAATTTTTTTTTGTTCAGCTTCAAATCTCCTTTCCTCCACCTGCATCTGCAATTTCTTTTGTTCAGCAGCAGCCTCAGCTTCTCTTTCTAATCTTTTCTCTTCCGCCATAGCTTTTCTTTCTTCTGCAGCTAATCTTTTCTCTTCTGCAGCTAATGCTTTGTCATATTGAGCAACTGCCCATTGTTCTAATTGTTGACCAGTCTTATCAAGGGCTTTCCCTTGTGTAATGAAGTATTCTAATGTAGCCATGATGTCTAACAATAATACTAATCACCTGAATCAATAATAATACCACAAGTTCTCAATGACTTGATTAATCAGTATACTATCCCAATATCTGTGGGTCACAAGCCTTTAATAAGGTCTTGTATAATAGTAATAATAATCAGGTACTGGTTTATACCATAATCCAAGTGCAGTGCACAGGCAATTGTGTCTTATGAAATATACCTATATAAAACATATGACAACCAACAGAATACATAAAGTACAAATAGGACTGACAATACAAGAACGTTTGCAGAAATCAAAATAAATCAAATAGGGAAATCAATGAAAATAATCACTGAATCTGCAAAGAATAACAACACAAATGACGTCACAATATATGAATATAAATTGAGAATAGAACTGAAAGATAGAAAAGGTTAGACCAACAAATTACAAACAAATCAAAACAAAACTAAAGAACAAAGAAATATTACAAAAATAACAATAATTACAGACTTCACAGCTAACACAAAAGCAACAGTTGTCGCAGCAAATTTTCAATCAAGAAAATTGCACCTATAGAAAACGCCCACAACGGACCCTCTATGACGTGGGATATTCTGTTGTGAGGACGCCGCCCAACCTTAAACACAACCCGCTGACATAGAAACTAACATACTATACAAACAAATAACATGTAAACATAAATATATATAAATTATGTGTATGATAGTATGTGTTGCAAAATAGGCTCAGTCTTACAGTAATGGCAAAGTTATTTTTATGAAAATAAACAAACTGCCACTTTATTCAATTAAACATTCTGGCCTTAAATATTAAAGTTCATATACAGAAAACAAGAAGATCCATCGATGAAAATAGGACTTCTTAGTTCACTAATACTGTCTTCCTGTTAACATTGACAAGAATTGATCCAACTGTTCTGTGAAACTCTATAATGTCTAATGTAAAACTGTCAACAACGCTGACCTACATACTGCATTCACCTGACAGGTCACGTGACGAAGTGTTGACAAAGAGGAAACCAATACTGCAAGTGTGTCGTATCAGCCACAGGAAACGGTCTGGTATCGGTAATCTGTTGACTTCTGAACTTCTGCGAGGTCAAACCCAGAAAGCTGGTCCACCAGTTGATAAAGTTGATATATGTTGGATTTTTATTCCCGTTAATGATATCCACCAAAAGATAGATATAAGTGGATGGAAGCAGACATCATCATCATCATCAGTTGATAAGATCTCTATGGTGTTGTTTGCTCCACTGTAGTGTATGGAATGTCAACTTGACCTACGCAGTGGTGTGTAGACATGGATTGAGTGTATAATGTGCGAATGATGATAAAGGTTCGTGGTGTTGACAAAAAAAATGTTCTTTTCTCACACTCATGTATGGCTGGAAGTCATCGACACCAACGACTGTGTACCTTTTCTAAAGTTTAATTGGACGTACACACTCGACAGCACAGATAGTGACAAATCACAGGTTGCCATAATACATCATAGTACAGTGGATAAATGGTTTTGCAATGTTACATGGGCACTCATGTAGAATAAGTGTATAATGAACTGTCAGTAGCCAAGCACTCAGTATCGCCCATCCATATATCATCTGACTTCTTCAACATTAATGTTTCAGCACATATGTTTTCATATAATAATTTTGAACCGCTAATAACGGGTTCTCATGTGTAGCAGTGACTCTGGACTAAAACAAGCGATATATACGGGCATCCCTTTTGCTTCTCTGACAGTCACTACTTGTTTTGGGTTCCAGAGTATGGGCTTCACTTCGTGAGCCTGTCACTCACGTTTAGGGGATACAGATAATGAATCTGTCCTAAAGTTTCGTCATTCATAAAACATATGCATTGCTCTGTCGAATTTGATCAGAACAATTGACTGCATCTACAGGATATAGTGCTGCTAGAATCGAAGTCGTTTTCATTCGAGTCAAATATAGTCTATTTCTTTTTGTTTTTTTTTTTAAGACATTTCGAAATCGTATCTATCGAATATGGT
>JAMPIV010022854.1:0-84939 GCA_024509875.1 Oreohelix idahoensis
AATAGTGAAATATTTTCTTGATTGGTATACAAATTAAGTTCATCCCAAATGTGGAAGAGGTTGACAAGAACAAGGAAAACGAAAACTGGGAAAAGTTAATTCTTCTACTGGAACAATGCACCCATTCTAATCCAGAGGACGGATAAATTGAATGCAGTTGAATCGCAAATTTTTTAAAGTAATTTTTTCTGAACTTCCCAATGTATACAGCAACAGATTTCCCCACCCCCCCCCCAACCAATGGAATCAGTGGTGTTATAAGCAAAGCTTAAAAAAGATGTACAAGAAGGAAGTCCTCGGCGTCCGTTTGATTGTGTGGCTGAAGATGAATAAGAAAGCTGAGTGGGTTGCGTTTCCTCAAAAAAAAGCTTAATCTCAAAGACTGCTGCTATGAATGTTAATACTGGAATGCTTGGACCACCCTGCACATGAGGCATAATCAAACTCTCAACAAGGCTTGTAAAATAGAATTGCTTGGAAACCAAACAAAAAAGGAGTGCGGAAAAAGAAACTACTGCAATGGACACAAATGATGATTGTATAAATGAAGTTGTGGAACTGTTTCAAGCAATGCCCGGATTTTCGGACTGTGGACAAAAGATGATGATGCACACATGTGGCGTAGAAAGATGACTGATAATGATATTCTGGTTTTTTCAGTTTTTTGAATGACGAAGAAATTTTTTGTCTTTTTGTGCAAGTGAAAGGAAAACCAAATACATGTAGTGACCGATGATGAAGACTCCTCAGAAGTACATGATGTACTTGTAGATTATAGAAAGAAAAACCCAAAAACGTCGACCAAAGTCCTGAAGAGGCCTTTATACTCAAAAGCACTATAGGAAGAAGACTATCGAGAATGGCTCGATGGTTGGTACATAAAAGCAAGAAAAAAAAGAAAAGCAGCAAAAATTGACAGCTGTCCTACACACAGTTCTTCTGCTCTGTTGAAAGAGTAATGCGGGGGGGACTTAGCAGCCAAAAGAGACTAATCCAGTTTGGCAAAAAAAGAGGATTCCTCCGAAATTATTATTTAAATAGTGGGGGGGGGGGGGCTATCATCTTGTGCCAAGTACATGTATAACACGTTAAGTTTGCGCCTGGTTTTTTGAATCTGTTTTGTAAGTGTTATTTTGAAAACATTTTTTTCTCTTTTCTTTAACAAAATAAATAATATATACAAGTTAGTACATGCCCCACTGCATGCGTTTAATAGAAAGATTTTGGTGAATACAGTGATCTAAAATACAGTTGTGGGTATTATTATTATTGACAGTACTGAAGTAAAATTATGTTATTATAGTGTAATTTTCCAACCTTGTGGATTGTTAAATTATTTTTTAGATATATGTGTACATGTAATCGATCAAATCCAATCATCCATTTATTATGTATAATGTTTAATGATCAAAACCCAATACACTCATTTAAATTACTGCTTGTAGTGTTTAATGATCAAAACCATTACATTGTTTAATTATGTATATAGTGTTTTATTGATCAAAACCATTACAGTCTTAATTATGAATTATGAATATTTAATGATCAAATCAGTATAATAATTAATTCTTCATAGTAGTATTTAATGATCTAATCAAATACAGTAATTAATTATGTATAGTGTTTAATGATCAAACCAATACATTGTTTAATTGTGTATATAGTGTTTAATGATCAAACCAATACAGTCATTAATTATATATATTTTATTTAATATCAAACCAATACAGTATTTAATTCTCCATATAGTATTTATTGATCAAAAGATTACAATAATTAAGTCTGCATATAGTATTTAATTATCTAACGAAATAAGTAAAAATAATAATATTTTTGTTTTTATTATTAAATAATTAAAATTCTTCATATTAATTAATTTTAATGATCAAAACAATCAACCCAGTAATTTTATTAATAAATTAAGTAATTTATTAAAAAAAATAGTAATAATTTCTAAAATATAATCTTTAATTGCTTGTCATTCGTTTGGTGTTATTAAATTTTTTATGGTTTTTAAATTAAATGCCTCCGCTTATAAATAATATTCAATGGTTATGTTTTGTAAATTTATATATTAAAAAAACAACGTTTTAGCTAAAAAAGTCTTCCTGGTGATAAAAAGAAGTTTAGAGGGGAAAAATATACATTTTGTAAATCAAATGATTAAATAAATAGTAAGTAATTAAAAATTTTTTATAAAAAGAAATATCTAAAGATGAAAAGTATAAAAAAAAAAGTTGAAAATAGAATATAGTAAGAATAAAAAAGAGAATTCAATATACAATTCCTATATACGGCTAAATAAAAAAGCTTTAAAAAATATTGAGAAATAGTCTGAGATAGCTTCCTTCAGGTAAAGTTTCAGCTTCTAGATCATCTGTTTCTATGAGTAGAAATGGATTTAGTTTTCATGTCTTTACATATTTTCTCATTGACACATGACCTGTAGAGTCTTTTACGTCTTCAACTCACTGTCGGGTTCAATTACACTTTCAGGTGTCTGCTTGAGCTTTCTGTTTTCGACTGTAGTGGGCTGATCATTTTGCATTTCTTTGATCCTTCAGGCGGTCAGCTTAGTATTGTGTAGCTCTGTGCGTCTATCAATCATGCCGTGTTTTTCTGCAACATTCCGCAGCCTACTTTGTGTAAGTTGGCCTCAATAAAACTGAAGGGGCTGTGTTTTAAAAATACAATAACATAGAATTCTCAGTATTGTTCTATAGGTTTCTATGGAAAAAACCATCGGGTGGGGCTGCCCTCGGTATTATTGCCGCCGGTGGGTTCACGATGGCAGTGCACATGTATGGGTTGGGGTTGTGGGTTTTGGTAGTTGGGTCCTGACCTTCGCCTATGGGGACAGTCGGCCATATTGGTGGTTGGGTCGTGCAAATATCGGGGGGGGGGGGGGGTACTGCGTCTTTCCTGCAGGTTTTCTTTGGTGTGTGAAACTGGGGCTGTGGCAGTTTCAGCACTGCATCCACCGGAGGGTTATAGGTTCGGTCCTTTTTGGTTGTTGTGTGGAGCGTCCAGTCTCTCGGGTTCTTGGTCGGATCCTACAATCACCGTTTACTATTAACAGATTGGTGTCTTTCTTAGGCCCAGGTTTTTAGCCTTTCGAACCTGCGTGATTTTTACATCTGCGTTTTCAATTATGAAGGGTTGTTCTGTGGACCTCGCTCGTGGGGAACATTTCTGGTAATCCACCCCTCTTATGACCAGGTTCTTTGTTGTCTTGGTATTTTTGAACTCTATTATACACCATTTTATTTGGTGCCTGCAACCTGGACTTCTTTTGATAATTTGGATTCCAAGTTCGATATCAGATGAAGGGTTGTATGTTACGTGTACGTGGTGCTATTGATATCCCTGAGGGCGAAAGCACGACCTCCCTTTTCGTGCCTCCATACTCTTTAGCATACCTCTCCTTCCAGTTATCCACTAGTCGAGCGATTGCCGATCACTTTGTTTGTCGGGTAGGACCCTGAGTGGAGGCGCCTCACTACTCCTGACGTACATGGAGTGATCTTTATGATCCTCTCCTGCCGTATCATATCTGTGTTATTTGTCTTTTTTAAGTATTTCCGGTCTTTGTCTTCCTTCTACAGTACTTGGTTTGAATCTTGTTACGATTGTTCTTTGCTATACAAGGTGTCTTATCTTGTGACGTCTTGGCTTGATGTTGTCAGCTGTAAAACTGTTTCCCTTGGACCACGTCATCGAATGGTAGCTTGATTCTCAGTGGTTTCGGATGTTGCGGCACAGAGAAAGCGCATAATGGTCGTCGCTAGTTCCTTTTGTGGAAAAGCTTTTACGGACAGATTCATAATAGCCTGCAAACTGATCATTTACTGCTTTGGTTGAGATACAATTCAAGTGGACGGAGTCCCTGAGACGTTGTGGGTTAGAAGATTATGTATATTTGTGTAGTTATGACGTATAGTGTGTAATGATATGCTATTTATTTATTAATATACTATATATAGTATATATTATATATGATAGGGTGGGGGGGGGGGGCGAGATGTACGATGTTATGATTTATTGTTATTTGATCACTCTTCTCTTTTCACACTCGCACCGAGCACAAACAACAAATTTTATTATATACTAAAACTCTTGATGTCTGACGGGCAGGGGCTGTATTTATTTTTACAACCCATTCAGTGACTAAGAGCACACTGAAGCAAAAAACATTAAACAAAAAAACCCAACAAACCAAACACCCAATGTCCGATTTCCCCTCCACAGAAAACAAACAAACAGTAGTTTACACCCACTAAATTGCTCATCCTTCCTAATTCCACGGCCTGAAACCCGCATGTAAACTCATCCCTGCCCACACCAACGGGCTAGTTAAAATCATAGCCTGATTGGTGCAGACTGGATACTCTCACCTGCCAAACAGTCGCTTCCAACGCAAACCACCTGACCCCTCAACTATCACGTACCACGCACGCACACACTCATGCATGTTCTCCAATGAGACTAGTATGGTGTTGTGCATGAGGCTGGCAATCTCACCATGTAACACAGATTGCTACCGAAACCACTACTGCAAGAGCCCACACTCAGCTATCATACACACACACACACCCACACTCATGCATGTCGTCCAATGAGACTAGTACGGTGTTGTGCATGAGGCTGGCAATCTCACCATGTAACACAGATTGCTACCGAAAACCACTACTGCACGAGCATCATGAATACTTCATGCGGAGGCAAAACCACCTGGTGGCCCCATGCTCCCTTAGGAGCGGAGAAGAGAAATATATATCTCCCAAGTGGACGCCCTACGTGCTCTCACAAACCATTCTACACATAACCATAATTAAATAATCAATAAAAATGGACAACAAAATACTCTCAATAATGAGAATAAACCACCACCCCCGCAACTGATCCATCTCAAATTGTTCATCCTTGGTTCCTGCACTCTGAACATGTCGTAAGTGGACGTACTGGATGCGCCTGGCCACAATCCGCATGTCGTATATGACCCCTTGATGAGATTGGGAACTCATCTCATGAAACACATTGTTACAGAAACAAACCCTTGTAATAGCATAGAAATGCTTCTTGTGGGCTTGCGATGGACACCAGCCGCATTGGTGTTTCCATGCTCCACCAGGAGCAGAACAGAGAAACACCTGTCTCAACGTTGCTTTACGCACCCTGGAGTGGCTCTAATCTCACCAGAAATCTAAATGAACTATCAAAGTAAACCACTTAAGATATACAGTTGAATAATCAATTTAAACGCGAAATACCACTAAATTACTCGTTTACATAAAAGAATAAAATGTTAATTACTCTTGACTTAACAACCTAGAACTAAAGTCATCACCACGTGGCCCTTCCGGATGCCATCTTGTATTTTTTGCTAACAGGTTGAATATTAATCTAAATTCACGTGAAATAGCTTCATACCATATTTGCCTTTCTGATAAATGAAATTAATCGCTCTTAAACGTTTCACATCTATCTTTCTATTTAATTCACTAAACAGGTTTTAAAACAGGACTCGTGCTGAAATATAATTTCAGACTTATAGAACACGAATGCTAAATTCTACAAAATGCGCTAAGAATTACAGCTCACGTGCTCTGGTTCATCTGCTACCCACACCGGTCACCTCGTCTCGTTTGTTATCGCGTCTGGACTGATACTTAGAAAGGCCGCTGCTGGCCATCGCATGCTTTATATAGGCACTAGGCTAATCACTCAACTTACTGCGCGCTACGCGTATTAATTTGGCCGCATAAATAACAGTCGCGATATTTGCTTTATTAGGCACGAAAACACAGATATGGCCCACAATTATCAAATATAACACATCACAACTAATTCTTAGGCTTTATTATGGCCTAAACTAATATATCTTCATGAAGACTTTTCACATCCCAGAGTGCTGCGCGCACATCGAAAATATATGGGCGATAAATATGCCTTGAACCTGAAGGGGGGAGCCGGGGTGTCTTTACGTGAAGGGGGAAGCCGGGTGTCTTTCCGTGAAGGGGAAAGCCGGGTGTCTTTCCGGCCCCATCACATATCTTCCTCCTGATTTTGTTGTCGTACCGACAACATCACTACCTCTGGCACGTCAATTGAAATCTCTCAGATCGTTGGTGCTGCGCAGGACTCTTTCTGAGCGGCGATGCTTTGGGCTGGGCTTCTGGAATAGGTACAACCCGGCTGGGACTCTCTTGGTCGTCATGTCCCCAGTTGTACGTTGTCCGGCTGTCAGCCGCTGTGGTCTAGAAGACTCGCTCACCTGTGCCGCGTCGCTGCCTGCCCATGACATCTGCCTGTCAGTGCATGCAGCTGTCGACTTTGTAGAGAGATCGCTCTTGACGTGTTTTCCACTCATTTTGTGTAGACGGTGGCTTACGTTCCCCACAATCTGCTTTTGATGAGTCTCCTCTGCTAAACCATGATTTGCACTCTCTCCTATCTGCTTAGGACGGGTTTCCTCCCCTAGACGACGGCCAGTTTTCTCGGCGCCCTTAGTGTGACAGTTGACGTGGCCATCTCTTGGCTTGCGCCCTAAAGGCAACCTGGTTGTGGCAGTACGTCTCGGGAAGAGCTCCTTGAGGGACAGGCGGCTATCACAATTTAGTTGACTTGCATCTAAAACATCGTTTGGGAAGAGGGCCTTGAGGGCATTTGGCTGCCATCAGTGGCCTGAAGAACTCACCACAATTATAGCACCTCAACCTGGTAGGCTTTCTCTGTGCCATGGGTCGCCTCCTACTTCCTTTGCATTCTTGACCGCCATGCCGCACACAATCCCTGACTGCCTCCGTGCCCTGGGCCGATGGTTTGCTGTCAAATTCTACTCGTTCATTCCTCGCCAGACCCCTAAAACTCCGGAATCCCCTTTCTGAAGATCTTGGTCTGATGTACGAATACATCAATACCTCCATCATCTGGGCGTGATGAACCCCCATCCCCTGTGGGACACTGTACCACTTGCAAACCCCTCTTCTTTTTGCCTTGTCGGTGCAACTTGCGTTTGTTGGTACTGTCAGCTCACTGCTTTCGTTAACAACAGCCTGACTCTCCACATACAAGAACACGCACCCCCTCTTCGTGCTTTTTCACACTCGCAACCGACCCGATTCAACAATAAAACTCTGATTCATAAGGCAGGGGCTGTATTTAGTTTTTAAACCAATTCACCAGAATGTGACTAAGAGCACACCGAAGCAGGGAAACATTAAACAAAATTAAAACCAACAAAAACAAACACCAAACAAACAAACACCCAGCTAGGTGCTCAGTTCCTACAATCTGAAAACGCAAACAAAGCCCGAGCTAGTTAAACCATCATAGTTGAATAACATTACTAATAGCCCACACCAAAAACAACAATAAACAGTCCTTCCACGCCACCTGACACCCTCAACTATCAACACACACGCACAACACACTCATGCATGTCGTCCTAATGCGACATAGTAAAGGTAAAATTTGTGGCATGAGGCTGGCAATTTCACCGTGTAATCAGTTGCTACCAAAATTTCTACTACTGCAAGAGCACACCATAACGAGGCTACACAGTACATACATCACTCACTCATTCAAATGGTCGTCCATAGGAGACTAGTAATGGTAGGTTGTGCATGAGTCTAGGTTGATTCTTACCAATAACACAGATTGTTTACTAGAATCCACGACTGCAAGTGTGGTAGGTACAGATATAGGGGCCCACAATTATCACAAATATAACACATCAAACTAATTCTTAGGCTTTATTATGAAGCCTAAAGCAAATATATCTTTCATGAAGACTTTTAACTATCCAGAGTCGTGATTGCGCGAACATCGAAAATGGTTAAGGGCGATAAGGTTATAAGTGAGGGTGTTAACCTGAAAGGGGGGAAGCCGGGGTGTCTTATTTACGTTGAAGGGGGAAGGACGGGTATCTTTCCGTTGGAAGGGGGAAGCCGGGTGTCTATTCCGGCCCCATCTTATATAGTTATTTTATTATTACTATTATTTAATATTTATTATATTATATATAGGGATTCATTATAATATATAGGACGGTATACCGTAGGGGAAATATATTTATATATATATATCGAGGAGCAGGATGTGAGAGAGAGAGAAGAGAGAGAGATACAGGGACAGATGACAGTAGGAGAGAGACAGAGAGAGCTATGAAAGTAATATTTTCTGAATCTTCTTCAGCTGGGGTCTCATACAATACGTAGTCAAATCATGGTAGGATGTCTCCTAGACAAAATGGGAAAACAGTTAGTTAACGTTGAACCTTTGTCAATGTTTTTTTTAATGCCTGGGGGGAGCCGCGCCACTAGGCCGTATTGGTGGTACAACACCGCTCTTGGCGTCCGGGCGCGAGTTTTGATGATTCCAGGGGATTCCAAAAAACTCCGGGCGAACCGGCCATCTTCGAGGATCTTCTTCGTCCCGAAAACGGGAAATTTGGGACCTGGATTAACTCGAGAGCCTGGCCGAGAAACATTTGCACGGAAGTGTCCGTCGACCAGGAAACACCCATCTGGTCGGCTACCTGAGACCGAACACAGCTGCTAATGTGGTATCACTGTTCCGAACATCGGACGAGTAATCTGCCCCTGAAAATGTGCGAGGGACACCTGTCCTCTGTACAAGAGAAAAAGGGAATACTCACGGTAAAATCAATGTCAGGTTAGACTATTAATAATAAACCTGAGATTTTCAGCCTCGAGTATTAGCGGGCCGTAAAAAAACGAAATAACAAACTTTGATGACTCAGTTTATTATACAGGCCATGTCAAAAAATCCTTGTGAGACTGATTTTGAAATAGAAGCTGCAACATTCTATTTATATCTTCTACGCAGAATGAAATCTTTGGAAACGAAGGTTGATACCTTTTAAAACCAGCATCATCTAACTCGAAGTTCGGCCATTAGTGGAGCACTACTTCAGAGCAGGGATGAGAACCCGCAACAGATGGATAGAGTATAAAGAGGAAGTGGAGGGGAACTGCGGTAAGACGTGGAATACAATGGATGGGTTTGAAAAAAAATCGAAAAAAGGTGATTCGTCTTTGTCCTTTGTCCTCGTAAGACGAATCACCTTTTTTCGATTTTTTTTCAAACCCATCTAGAGTATAAAGACAATGCCAGGTTTTGAACCTTGTAATTTTGCCTAGAACAGCAAGCGTTGTGCAACACAAAAAATACATAATTTGCATTAACTATTATAAACAGTCCGTTTCAGAAAAATTAAGATAAATATACGGTGAATAGATCACTTCTCATTTGGGAGGTGAGGAGTCAGAAGAAATACGTGAAAGGAATAAAACCAAGAATATGGAGAGACCTTGCCCATGGAAGCGGCATGATCTTGGCTTCGCTTTGGCTTGAAATCTGAAGGCCTACGCTCTTTAAATGAACTGCTGGGTAGTGATATGAATGAAAGCGAAGTGATGAGCAATAGTAACGAGTCATTGTAATGAAAGGATTTGTAAACGTACGAGATGGCGAATACTTGTCACTGAAAAATCAAAAAAAAACCAAACAAATCAGTCGATAAATTGTTCATAATAGAAAATGTTTTTGTGCCCAGCTTGGAAAAACCAGTCCGCCGCGCCAAATCATAAAGGATAATTTAAAAAAACAAAACAGGTAGTCTTCTTTCTTAAGACAAGCAAGAAAACATTTGATGGAGCGATAAGCAAGCACAGTAGAAGAATGTGGAATCAAATGTCCATCTCTGATACAAACGCATGTTAAAAGGATTGCAAAATAAAACGTGTGTGGAAAATAAAAGTAGCTGTGTCATAATAAGCTTTCACTAACATCTAGAATCGGGTTTCTTAACCCTTGTATGTGGCCATGGGCCGACTTTTGATATGTTCCCGATGAAGGAAATGGACCCTTTTGATATCTCCAATTAAGCCTAGTGTACCCCTTTTCCATTGTCCGATGGACGTCTATGGTCCAACTCTTGGGAAAAATGAACAGTACTTTACTTTTTTTCCTTCTACAACTGACAAAGAATGATCGTAGTGTAACAACTGAAAACAACATGAAATCGTAGTGTACAACTTGACAGAATGAATCGTAATTGTGCAACTTGACATTGATCGTAGTGTGCAAACTGACATGAAACGAGTGATGCAAAACTGACATGAATCGTAGTGTTGCAATTGACAATGAATCGTAAGTGTAAACACTGACCATGGAATCTTAGTGTGCAACTGACATGAATCGTAGTGTGCAAACTGACAGGTAAATCGTAGAGTGTGCAACTGACATGAATCGTAGGTGTGCAACTGAACATAAATCGTAGTGTGCAACTGAAGTTATATCGGGCTTCAGCCAGAGTGTGTTTGTACCTTGGACTGCTGAGCGCCCCGCGTTTGTTGTTAGGCTGTTCTGGGATGTTTTGACGCTGTTCATGCTTCCTCCTCAAATCGCTCTGAACCTAGATCTTCTACTGGCTGCTTAGGTAGGTAATATTAATTTATCATGCTCCATTCTTCATGAGATGGGCAAAACAACTTGACTTTTCTTTCTCTAATTGACAATTATATATCCTCCCTGAAGCCCAGTTTACCACGCCACATGTCTGAGGAGTTTGGAAACAGGACAAAGTAATGTGATTTTCTGAGCCATGGTGGAAGTATAGTGTGGCTTATTTCCCACGTGACCCGCTACGGTAGATCATAAAGGCCGGGTCATAGAACACCCTGAAATGTGGCTGGCCCAGGCGGGGATATGGGTGCTTGATGTGACTGGCCTAGCAAGCGACAGTGGTATAATTCTATTGCTAAGAATACTAAACAGGAGCAAATAATGTTAGAAAAAAGGAATAATAAAAAACTTTCATATTTTAAATTTGAGTTATATTATAATAGGGATGGACCCTGTGATAATAGGGCATATATACGCCCTCGCTCTATTTCTATCATTTCCTTTTCTTCTATCTATTTTTTTTATATGTACGGTATTTTTCATGCTGCAGTACGGTTCTTTGTCCGGCTGTTTTACTGTCTGCATTTTCCTTCACACAGACATTATAGCGCCTACTAATGGTCACTGAGTAAATACCATAAATGCTTAAGCCCCAGAAAATCAAACATGGGCCAAACAATCTACCTTTGTTTCAAATTTATTTATCGATGTGTGACTCTAAAGTCAGACAAATCTCAATCACCTAAATGGAATCCTACTCAACAACCCAGAATGAAATAGCCGGATTGAGAAATTAAGGGCGTGTAAACAGCCCATTAATCTAGTTCCCTCCGAGGTAAACGAGGAAACCATATGGTAAACTAAAACGCCCAAACTGGGATACGCGTCAATATTGTATGTGGATAGATGGGAGCCGGACTTGTTGTGTAATTAGCAACCATGGACCCATTACCTACCACAACAGAACGCACAACTGTGGCCGTAAGCAGTAGCGAAGATTCTAGAATAATGTGTAAAAAACATTTTAAAAAAAACTCGAAGCTGGGGCATAAAATTTCACACTTTACAACAACCCACACACCATGGAAGGGTACAATCTAGATGACAAGAAAGTCCAAATTAACAAAACGTTTTGAAGATTAAACAAAGTGGGGGTTAAAGGATTCCATTCGGTGACCAGTCTTTAAATGTTTACTGATCTAACAATATTCAGTTGTAGAATTGAGTGTCACAGCGCTTGGCGGTAAGCCACTGAGATCAGCTGTGAAGGTATCTATATCTATTAAGAGTAGTGTATTATAGATAACCTTACTTGCTACCACATATCTATATATCTCAGTCAGAATTATTCTGGAATAGTGTGATGCTACGTTATGTGTCTAGGGTATGAGTATGGTGAAGTGTAAGTCACAACAACAGACAGATAAACAATTTAATTTAATCCACTACTCTTGACAACACTGTGACACTCACATACATATAACACTCTACAAAGATATCTTAAAAGAGTCACTGATAAACTTTCAAATAACAATATGTATTCATTACTGGCATGAATGAATATGTGTCCTGATTCAACTACAAGGGAACCAGGAATCACAATCAATTTAAATTACAAGTTATGTACAGAATGTATTTAATATGAATATTGTAGTGACATATATTAGTACAAATGTTCTATGTGTGTCAGTTGTGTAGTAGTAAAATGAGGTAATACTGGTTTTTGTTTTGTTCAAGCTCTGTTGGTATTTGTCATCATGACTTCAATAGTTTGTCTTTAGGGACCAGTATTGGAGATGTTCACAGTTCCTGATTTTAAGACAAGTAAATTCCCCTCTTAATGTTAATTTTAAAAAGTCAGTTCAAGATGAGGGGGACATAATGTTGAGCTCAGCTGGCCAAGTTAGCTTATCTGGCGTGATGGCGGCAGGAAAGGACTCCTCTGCTCGAATTCTCCTCTGGGCTCAGGAGACACCTCACTGATAGCTAAAAAGACCAAGGAGTATGCTGTCCGACTCTGGATTCAGCAAAGCTCTGACCAGGTGCTGCTCAGTACCATCAAGACCACTGTCCCACAATTCATACGAATAAACACAGATACGTTGATTAGCAATGAATTCTGGCACAAACTGGCACAAATTTCCATCTGCCTATGTTCCAGGCTTTTTATGAGGAGCAAAATATATGCTGGCTTCAACGTACTGATGCTTTATCAAGCTATTTTAAACAAGTGGTTTCGAACTAACGCTCCCAAGTGTGTATATCAGCGAGTCTGACCAATGAGCCCCGTTTCGACAAGTGTTTGAAAAAATGTTACCTTTCCCCGTTTCCCCTAACAACCAAGATAGTATTTATAGCCCGACCAATCGTGGTTAGGCTTTCATTTGTTGCGCTCCAATCAATTTGGAGTTTACATGGTAGGCTATTTCTGTAACGTAAATTTTTTTCAAACACGTAAAAAAAAATCTTATGAGCAGAAATGATTTTATGCTGTCAGGCACCCCCAATATTTTATTTTGGGTATAATTTATTAATTCCTGGACTATTTGCGTAACGTTTTACATATTATTTGTCAGCAAGCCCTAAGGAACCCAAAAATACAAATTTAAAGGAGCTACGTGGCTGCGTTCAAAATATGCAATTTCTTTTACCTCCTGTTTCGAAGATATGCTGTCTGGGTACTGTTATGTTTTCAACCGTAAACCCATCTATTGTTATCTTTTCTAATAAGCGTTTTTTTTATGATTTTAAAACCTAACTCTGGGAAAGGGTAGTGTATTTTATCACTGTCCGTCTGAAAAAGTTAGTGCTTGTAGACTTACACGCGTGATAGTAGTAATTGTGTATCGCGCGACGCGTGTTTAATGTTCGGCTTTCTGCCTCTCCCTTCTCGCTATCCTTTTGTCCATCTGTTCGTTCGTTTTGGTAACGTAATGTAGAAAAAGACATGAATGGAATTTAAAATTTAGGTCATTACGCAGTCTGCCTCTTAATGTTTTTCCAAGAAATACAGCACACGTTTCATTGAAGAAGGCGGGTAATAATACAGTAAGCTTTTATATCAACGTGAAAGCGTTACAATTTGCAGACGAAGCAGAAAACAAGGGGGATTTCGAGTACATTCTTTGTGACAGCACTGTTATTTTACCATTGCTCTTCTCTTTATTAATTTTATTTGTTAGGCTTCATATTTACCTAATAATTTATATATGTGGATTAGAATATTTCATGACACCTCCCCTCTTAAAACAGACATTATATGTCAGTCCTTTATTCTATATACACATAGAGAAATTTATTATTATTTCTGGGGTTTACGGTGATTCTCATCACACGGATGGCGGCTTAAAAAATCCGCTCCCAAATTGGTTTTTCCAGATATATACTCAATGCTAAAATTATATGGAGCCAGAAGCAAAGACCATCGGAGTAACCTAGAGTTCTCATGCTTAGCCTGTGCTAAAAACGATAAAGGTTTGTGATCTGTTTGCAACTTAAATGCCTTCCCATATAGATAAATATTGAATTTCTTTATTGCCCATATTACTGCAAGACATTCTTTTTCGCTAGTTGAGTAGTTGATTTCAGCTTTATTCAACTTTCTGCTAGCATATGCCACTGGGCTTAATTCCCCATCCAATGCATCTGATTTCTGTAGTAAAGTTGCACCTAACCCAATATTACTTGCATCCGTCCTTACTATGAATTCTTGACTTAAGTCAGGTAATTTCAAAATGGGTTTACTTGTGAGCTTTTCCTTCAATTCTTGGTAAGTCATTTCACATTGTGGTGTCCATGTAATGCGATCTGGAAGTCCTTTACGTGTCAATTCAGTTAACGGTGCACATATGGAATTAAAGTTTTTGATATACTTCTGGTAGAAACCACATAATGAGACAAAGGATCTCACGTCCTTCTTGGTTTGTGGTCTCGGGGCTTTCTGTAGTTTCTCTAAATTCTTTGGGTCAGGGGTCATGTTTCCCTGATAAACTGTGTGTCCCAAAAATTCCAATTCTTTATGTTCAGAGAGTCAATGTGTTTCTCAAATGTTTCTGTTGCTATAAGGATATCATCCATAAAATTTGTTATACAGGGATTATTCAGAGGATCCAATAATTTTCTCATCATTCTAGAGAAGACACTAGGCGCATTCTTCAATCCAAATGGCAATCTATTAAACTCATAGTGTCCTTCTGAGGTACTAAAAGCTAGGTATGGTCTAACCTCAGGCTTTACTGGAATCTGATAGTATCCTTTACTCAGATCCACTTTTGAGAAATATTTAGCTTTATTTAGTCTGGCAAACAGCTGATTTGTATCCGGCAATGGATCCACCTGTCCTTCTGTAATAGCATTCAGTCTCCTGTAATCTATACAGAGTCTATGTTCTCCAGAGGGCTTCCTTAAGAGTACCACCCCGGAACTATACGAAGACTCACTGTGCGAAATAATTCCTTCCTTCAATAGATAGTCTATCTCTTCCTTCAAAGCTTTTTCCTTAGCAAACGGAATCGAATATGGTTTCATACAGACAGGTGTGGAGTCTATGAGTTTCATATCATATTCCAATAGGTTTGTATGCCCTGGTCGGTCTGTTAACACCTCTGCATGATTATTTAGAACCTGTTGCACTCTCTCTTTCTGAGTTTTCGTTAAATGTGTACTGATTTTCACCTGTGCTGCTGTCTCACAGGGGTGTAATGGATATTCAAATGATGAAAGTGGTTCCTTTTTCATCTCCATGGCGATGGACAAGGTCAACAAGTGTGTCTCTTCCTGATGTTCTCTTTCCAAATATTTCTTCAGGAGATTCACATGATAGATTTTTTCTTTCCCCTTCTTATCTATCTTATAATTTGTTCTAGACACCTTCTCTAGAACTGTATATGGACCCTGCCATCCAATTTGTAACTTATTCTGACTCCCAGGCAAAAGAAGCAGTACTTTCTCTCCCACAGCCCAATTTCTGTCTTTCGCCTTCCTGTTATAATAGGCAGCATGTTTCTTCCTGGCTTGTTTCAAATTTTCATTGGCAAGTTTCCAGCCAGTTTTTAACCGAGTGGTCAGCTCATTCACATATTGGTATGAAGATGTAATGTTTTCCTCTGCCTTTTCATCAGTCCACGTCTTAACAAAGCTACATATGGACCTTTAATTGTGTGGACCTATTTGTCCATGCACCGGTATGGTCTCTTCCACTCGAAGCTTTATAGTGATGATTTTTCCTCCCAGAATTATCATTCACAAAACGACCGCTACCAATTTTTCTTTTGGGGCTTTCTCCCCACTTAAAATTCTTGATGAGAGATTTCCTCTCTACATCTTCTTCCTCCAGTTTGTTTAAGTCCGATTGAGGGATTGTCGGCTTATCCTGGGGTAAGACATCCTTTTGCACTCTCCGCATAGTGGCCATTGTAAAACAGTTAAGTGAAGCTTGTCCGTGAAAAGGGGCTTCCCATTCCATTTGGTCCACTTTATCAAATCTATTTTTCTTTTTATTATCAGGCCTAATTTTGCCCCGTGGCGTGTCCAGGTCCTGATCCATGTCCCACTTGTGGGTGTTCCCTCATGTGCTATGCTACACCTTTCTACAAAATTCTCAATGTCCCATCTTGCTTTGGGCCAATAATAATTGTGAGCCACCTTTTGAATGATGGTACCTATCTTCTCATGGTCCCCATCTGGTTTCACATGTTGGCTCCTTATTAAGTCTGCCCTATATCTTTTAGGAAGTACCAGCTGTCCCTGACCTTTGGATCTAGCTCCAGTCTTCCTATACATCAACTTGTTTTTCATGTAAAAATCTCCCTTGCCTGGAGTTGTATGACAAGTTGACAATTTTCTGAAACAAGGCTTGAGTGTTTTATCCCCAGCCTGTGCCTTCCTCATCTCTTCTGGAGTGGTATCTACCATAATATCCTCCTCCTGTCTTGAGGTCGACCTGACCTGAAGGGTTGCCATATACACAGGTTTCCTTCTGCAACGGTCAGTGTCATGATTGTCCATCTGACAATTCTTACACCACCTTTTTCCTTGGTTGAAAGATTTTCTTTCATCATATTTCCTTTCATCGAATTGTGGGAATTTATTTTTATTTTTCATACCGTGGCCTATCAAACTGGTGCTTACCTCTTATTTTGATCCCTAGGATGTTTCAAAAATTTTATTAAAGTTCTGTGGTGCCCTAAAAGTTGTCCACCTGTTTCTTTTTATTACCTGTTACCTCTGCTTGAGCTGCTTGATACCTTTCAGCAACATTTAGCAACTCACCCAGCCTCTCTGCACCTTGTTCCATGAGAAACTTTCTCAGGTCTGGAGCCATGGACTCTCTTAGTTGCTCTATAAGGACCATTTCCTTAAGATCTTGGGTTTTCCCCAGAGAAGTCCATTTCTCCAAGTATGTCTCGATTCGTGCAGAGAACAGGTGATAGGTTTCACCTGACAGTAGTTTAGCATTCCTAAATTTTTTCCTGTAAAACTCTGCATTCTTTTCATACCTTAACAAAAGAGCCTGCTTTAGCATGTCATAATTTTCCTGATCACCTCTGCTCATTTTTGCAAAAACTTCATAAGCTGCCCCACGAAGTCCCTGAGATAACTTTAAGCTCCACCTTCTCTCTCTAACCCATACGTGGGTAGCTAATAGTTCATACCTATTTAGGTAGCTCTCTATATCATCGTCTTTCTCAACAAAATGATCTAAATGAAAATTCATAGCTGAGGTTGAGGCTCCTTGGCTAGCAGTGGCATCAGAGGCAAGGGACTGGCACCATTTTCAGGAGCATGGCCCTGAAACTCAAACTCCCTTAGTCGTAACTCATGTTCCCTTTGTAATCTTTTATCTTCTGCTTCCCTTTCTGCAGCTAATCTCCTCTCTTCCCTTTCTGCAGCTAATTTCTTCTCTTCTGCCAGCTAAATTTTTGTATTCATCTCTTTTCTGCCTCACAATTTCTTTTTAGCTCAGCCTCAATCTGCAACCTCTTAGTCTCAGCCTCAGCTTCAAATTGTAACTTCTTAATTTCCCTTTCAGCCTCTAACCTTCTTTCGGCCTCTTTTTCTAATCTTCTTTCTTCGCGTTCAATAAATTTGTCACATTACGTTGTGACATAGGCAACCATAACTTGCCCATCTAATCCTAACTCTTTTGCAGTCTGAACCGCAGCAGATCGAAATTTGGCCAGGTCCGCCATTGTCTATCAGGTAAATTTTTATAATGTCTACCCAACAATTCAATTTCTAACTATATAATCTTATGGACCAATCACAGGCACCGTGAGCTCAACCTTATTTAATTCCACCCAAGGATACCTTTTAATTCTTATATTCCCTGAAGTGAATTACCCCCAATATTTTTAATATTTAAAGATTCAAAATCCCAAGAGCGAGACCCCAATATATGTGGTGAAGTGGGATGTTATAAATGAACTGTATTAGTGTGTGAAAAAAAAACCCCCCACCGTTTTTTTTATGTGTACTGATTGCGAGATTCAGCTGTGCAGGTATTACTATATATATTAAGAGTCAGTGTAATTATAGTTTATCCTTGACTTGCAACCACATATCTATATATATCAGTCCAGAACTATTCTGGAATAGTTTGATGGCAAAACGTTTAATGTGGTCCTAGGGGGTGGTATGAGCATGGTGAAGGTGGTAAGTTCACAACAACAGTCGGATAAAACAATTTTAATTTAATCCACTATCTCTTGGACAACACTGTGACCACTCAAAAACATATGACACACTCTAACGCAAAGATACTCTTAAAAAGAGTCATTTGTTTAAACTTTCAAATAACAATATGTATTCATTACTGGCATGAATGAATATGTGTCCTGATTCAACTACAAGGGAACCAGGAATCACAATCAATTTAAATTACAAGTTATGTACAGAATGAAATTTAATATGATGAATGTTAATGGTAGTGAGACATATATAATTACAAATGTTCCTTTGTGTGTCAGTTGTGTAGTAGTAAAAATGAAGGTAATAACCTGGATTTTGTTTTTGTTACATGCTCTGTTGGTATTTGTCATCATGACTTCATTTTAGTTTGTCTTTTAGGGACCTAGTATTGGAGATGTTCACACAGTTCCTGATTTGTAAGACATGTAAATTTCCACTCTTAATGTTATTTTAAAAAAAAGGTCAGTTACATGATGAAGGGGAAATAATGTTTGAAGTCTCAGCTGGCCAAGTATTAGCTTATCTGGCGTGATGGCGGCAGGAAAGGACTCCTCTGCTCGAATTCTCCTCTGGGCTCTGGAGACACCTCACTGATAGCTAAAAGGACCAAGGAGTATGCTGTCCGACACTGGATTCAGCAAAGCTCTGACAAGGTGCTGCCTCAAGTTAACAACAAGACCACTGTCCCACAATTCCTTACGAATAAACAACAGATACGTTGTTATTAGCAATGGAATTTTCTGGCAACTAAAATGCACAAAATTTCCCTTCTGCCTTATCCTTCAAGGGTTGTATTTTAGCCAAATAATATTGCTGGCTTCAACGCAGACAGATGCTTTATCCATAGCTATTTTAAAAACAAGTGGTTTCGAACTAACGCTCCCAAGTGTGTATATCAGCGAGTCTGACCAATGAGCCCCGTTTCGACAAGTGTTTGAAAAAATGTTACCTTTCCCCGTTTCCCCTAACAACCAAGATAGTATTTATAGCCCGACCAATCGTGGTTAGGCTTTCATTTGTTGCGCTCCAATCAATTTGGAGTTTACATGGTAGGCTATTTATGTAACGTAAGGTTTTTTTCAAACACGTTATAAAAAATTTTATGAGCAGAAATGATTTCATGCTGTCAGGCAGCCTCACTATTTTATTTTGGGTATAATTTATTAATTCCTGGACTATTGGCGTAACGTTTTACATATTATTTGTCAGCAAGCCCTAAGAAACCCACAAACTACAAATTTAAAAGGAGCATCCGGTGGCTGCGTTCAATATAATGTATTTTCTACCTCCTGTTTCGAAGATATGCTGTCTGGGTACTGTTATGTTTTCAACCGTAAACCCATCTATTGTTATCTTTCCTAATAAGCGTTTTTTATGATTTTAAAACCTAACTCTGGGGAAGGGTAGTGTATTTTATCACTGTCCGTCTGAAAAAAAAGTTAGTGCTTGTAGCCTAACACGCGTGATAGTAGTAATTGTGTATCGCGCGACGCGTGTTTAATGTTCGGCTTTCTGCCTCTCCCTTCTCGCTATCCTTTTGTCCATCTGTTCGTTCGTTTTGGTAACGTAATGTAGAAAAAAGACATGAATGGAATTTAAAATTTAGGTCATTACGCAGTCTGCCTCTTAATGTTTTTCCAAGAAATACAGCACACGTTTCATTGAAGAAGGCGGGTAATAATACAGTAAGCTTTTATATCAACGTGAAAGCGTTACAATTTGCAGACGAAGCAGAAAACAAGGGGGATTTCGAGTACATTCTTTGTGACAGCACTGTTATTTTACCATTGCTCTTCTCTTTATTAATTTTATTTGTTAGGCTTCATATTTACCTAATAATTTATATATGTGGATTAGAATATTTCATGACAGATGACAGCACATAACCACCTGCGCAAGGGCTGACAACACAGGATTACAGCTAAGTGCAAAAGCCAAAAGATTTTTTCCTCGAGACATCTCGGCCAAATCTTACTTAGAATTGTAAACAGACTTCACAGCCAGAATAATCAAGGAACATTATTTAAAGTGCATTCAAAATTATTACACAGTGAACACTACAATCTAAAACGTCATATAATCACAACTCTGTTGATAGTACACCAGTGCTCGTGATAAACAGAACTAGGACTAGATTAGTTATTTAGCGTTTACGGGCATATTTTTTTTCGCTTACATCTTTCCCTTTACCGCTCATGTGATTAAATGAATTAAATTTATATACAGGAAAGTGTTATACCAGATAGTTATACCCCTTTACCAAGTGGTCGGATTATTTTCTTACATGTACTGTCTCGTAATCCAATTATGTGTTATTTCACCAGTACGAGAGGATTGGGGCTTATCTATTCATAATATAATAATAATCATCATAATATTCTGTAAGAATAATAGGGGGGGAAGACACAACGCAAAGAAACAAATTTCATTCTCAAGGGCCCTTCATAGATATTATCTCTTTGTGAGAATATTCGCATTTCTACTTCATACCTACTTATATAAGAATCTTAACATTTCACGAGCCCCTTATGAGATCCTTTATATCTTTTCTTACATTACATAAATCACATTTATCTGAACCAATCGTGCTGCCATTGATCCCTAAAGGTCAGTAGACAACAGGTTAAGAACCCCTGATCTAGAGTTTAAAAGGATAATCTATTGCAGCCCGACTTTTCTATGTAGCGATGGCAACGGCATTAATCACCACCATCATTAATCACCACCATCATTAATCACCACCATCATTAATATCTTTCAGCTCCTGATGAAGCTTTTGATGTCAAAATAAAAAAATTCTTTCCGCCATCGTTCAAAAGTCTTTCTTTTCCCGTCTTCTTTATCCGTGTTACGTATAGAAACAGAGACTGCCATGGAATTAATTTAATGTTTGTACTGTACTGGAAAGATTTCTAGATGTTGTTTTAGACTGGCAAATGCTTCTCTGGCTTTATTCATTCGGTTACCGTTTCCATGTTTTCAGATCTATTCAAAAGGACTGCCTTGGCATCTGAGTTTTGTGTGATACTTATTATTGCATCAAAATACCTCTTGCATTCACGTTCAGTAATGCACCACACCATCCAAAACGAAAAAATACCAACAATGAGTGGCCACAAATGAGCAAACTTAATCTGTGCTCTAAATCAGCGGTTGCCAAATCCCAGGGTTGGGAAACTAACAAAGGTATGAAAGGTCTTCAGTAAGGTCGCAAAGAGGTCTCGTAAAAAGAATGAGAAAAAAATAAGAAATTATATTCTCTAAAAGGTCGCGAATGAGAAAAAAATTAAAAAACATAGGGTTATCAGAAAACACGTTTGGGAGCCTTTGGTCTCGATGAATCGCAAGACGTAGTTGAGCCAGTCTTTACTGATAACCAGTGCTATTTCACAGTGAGGATTCAGAAATGTAGACACAATAAAAATCAACTTCACACCAACTGCTTTAGATAATGGACTACATATTTTTACATGTAAATTATATTTTAAAAGATAAACAATGGGAGAAGATCGGCTACCACGACAAGAATGGGAAAAACTAAGAGCCAGGGATCTAGACCTCCAGGACGACCCAGAGTCCACTGGGATGACAACATTATACAATCTTTGAAAACGTGCTAAGGAATAGAATGGAGCCAAGCCAGGAGGAAGAGCCGATAGGATAGTATGGGCACTCTCTCTTCCAAATCTGTGCACCCTCACTGTAGAAGAGGAACGACTAAGTAAGTAAATAAGTAAAAATAACAAGTACAACACAAAGAAAGAAATATAGCAGTTAATAAAAGCAAACTAAATTAAATGAAAGAGTTCAAACGCCTCGGCAATATGCTCATGACGGATAGAAAATTGTGAGATTAAAATTTGATGTCAACAATCGAAGTGCTCTTCTTTCTTTCTTCTTCTTTGATCCTTAGCCGCCGACCGTCAACGCAGTCAGTGGCCATCACGCCTGGTGGCGTCTTGTAGGGCAAATACAAATTGATTCCACTTTGCTCGGTCGGTGACCATCCTTCGTACAGTACCCCAACTCTGGTTCATTCTTTGCATCTCAGCCTCCACAGTACTCCGCCAAGTTGTTTTTGGTCGGCCTCTCTTTCGTTTTCCTTCAGGGGCCCAAAGCATAGCTGTTCTTGTGATGGCATCGGGGTGTCTTCTGACGACATGACCAACCCAACTCCAGGGTCTGCCAGCTATGATGGTGTGCATGTCCTCTTGCTTGCTCCGAGTAAGCAGATCTTGGTTGGTATGGTATTCGGCCAAAAGATTCGGAGAATTTTTCTTAGGCATGTTGTGTAAAAAGAGGACAATTTCGACATTTCTTTCTCTGTAACCCTCCAGTATTCCAAACCATAGAGAAGCACAGAAAGCACACAGCTCTGATATAATCTTAATTGTGTGCTTGTGCTGTACTGAGAGGACTTCCAGATGTTGTTTAGACTAAAAAAGGCTGTTCTTGCTTTGTTCATTCTGTTGTTGATGTCTTTGCTTGCTTCGCCGTCTGGTGTTATTATGCATCCTAGGTATGTGAAGGTGTCTGTCTGTTCCAGTTGCTGATTCCTTACTGATATGGGCTCAGGGTTGCTCACATTGAGCGTCATGACCTATGTCTTCTTTTGATTGATGTTCAAGCCCACCTGCTGGCTATACTTATTAAGTCTATTCGTTTTTTCCTGGATGTGTTGATGTGAATGTGCTAGTAGTGCAATGTCATCTGCATATTCCAGATCTTCCAATGTAGAAAATGTAGTCCATCTCATTCCTCTTGGACTGCCCTCTGTTGTCTGGCGCATCACCCAGTCTATGACTGTTAAAAATAGAGTGGTTGATAAGGGGCATCTCTGTCGTTCTCCTGTCTTCACTTCAAAGGTTAGGTTGCTCTGCCCAATGTTACACGTAAAGTTGGCATAAAGGCTTTTTTATGATTGACACTATGCAGCTTGGAATTCCATAAGCCCTCAGTATTTTCCCTAAATGTCCCTTTGTATACTGTCAAAAGAATTTTCAAAATCAACGAAATTAGTGTACAGCTGTCTTTGCCATTCTGAGCACTGCTCTATAATGTTTCTGAGGGTAAACATATAATCAACACATCTTCTTTTCTTTCACATCCTGCTTGTTCTTTCCTCAGTTTGTGGTCTACTGCTTTTGAGATTCTCTGTATAATTATCCTGCCTAGTATTTTGCTGTGAACTGAGAGAAGAGTGATTCCTCTCCAATTATTGCATTCTGCAAGATCACACTTCTTGAGCAATTTGACAATTAATCCTTTGTTCCACTCCGTTGGTATTGTTCCAGTTTTCCAGACTTGTGCAAATAGTGGTTCTAATAGTTCTGCTGCTAGCTCAGGGTCTGTCTTAAATAGCTCTGCATTTAAGTTATCACGGCCAGGAGCTTTTCCGTTCTTTAACCCTTTGATTGCTGTGATGATTTCTTCTTTTCGTGAAATGTCTGTATTAACATCTAGATCATTTTCAGCCTCAGGAACATTCAATTGTGTCTCTGGTGGTTTCTTGTTCAGAGTTTCTCTGAAATGCTCTGCCCATCTTGTTTCCTTGACCTCTGCTGTCATGATGAGATTTCCTTGCTTATCTCTTACTAATGTAATATTGTTTGCACCTCGTTTTCCGGTGATGATTTTAGTTATTTTGTATACTGTGCTTTGTTCATTTCTCAGTGCTGCCTCTTCTGCCTGTCTTGCAAAATCGTCTAGGAAATTCCTTTTGTTGGCTCGGGTTTGGCGTTTAACTTCCTTGTCCAGCTGACGGTACTGTTCACTGCATAGTTGCTTTAACCTGGGGGACTTCGCTTCTGTTTTCTTTCTTTTCATTTTCTTTCTCAGTGTTATGGTGTTTACTGTTTCTGGTGTTATCCAGTCTTGCTTCTTCCTTTCCTGGAATCCCAAGCATGATTTACTTCTTTCCTTATATATTGTTGAAATGGTGTTGAATTTCTGGTCTATATCATCAGTCAATGTCTTTTCCTGACTTTTGGCAAATTGACATATCTTCTTTATATCAGCCGCAAAAGCTTTTCTGGTAAGGGGGTCCTTTAATTTGCTGATGTCAAACCTTTTCTGTGTAGTTACAGTTAGTCCAGCCGTTCTGAGTTTCCCTTTCAATTTTGCTACATCTAAATGGTGATCACTTTCCACATCTGCACCTCTTCTTACCTTCACATCTTGTAATGCATGTCCCCCATCTACCGTTAATCATAATGTAGTCTATCTGGTTTCTGTCCCGACCATTTGGCGATTCCCATGTTAATTTGTGAATTTCTTTGTGTGGGAAATAAAGTGCTCTAATATAGTAATAATTATCTTAGCTTTGACTATGAGATTAAGAAACTCGGGGCAACTAAAGATATAGTACTGGTGAAGGCAAATACAGAAAACAAGTAATGTAAGAAAGTTACTCATCATCACTTTGCTTTGAGCTCTTTATGGAGTATAAAGCCACTACTGCAGCAGGTGCCTTTGCAGGAAGACTGCATTAAGCAGTCACATGGTCTGGCATTAGTGGTTTCTGCGGCATGTTGTGTTCGTTGATGAGATTGCCAGCCTCATGCACAGTATCTATATTAGTTACTTTATACGAACGTGCCTGAGGGCACATTAGTACTATATTTCTTTTGAGTCTCTTCCAGAAAAACTCCCCCGGTGATCCCACACTATGGCTAGAATGTTTCTGACTTGATTTCATTTGCATCGACAGAGTAAGCAGCATCATAAAATGGAAGCCTGGAGCTGGCCAAGGACCTAGCGAAATTAATGTTTAGACTAAGTTAAAAAAAAAACAATAGTTTATGTTGGCGTCGGGGGAGCAGAATACAAGGCAAAAAAAAGCTTACAAGAAAGACGAAAATATATTTCGTTCTTTATCCTTCCACGTCCCTGTGGCTTAGGTATATCGTGACAAAAAGTACCAGAAGCATTCTTCTGTTGTTTTGCCTTTGTCTGTATGAAAGTGTATTCGCTTCTAACCACCGGCCGACCTTCAGACCATCACTTCTTCGTAGGCCCTCGACATTACGAAGAATCGAATGCGTAAATGCGAGAGAAATTGGTAACCTGTGCGGTTTTTTCCATGTGACGAAACTACATCATCATACACACAGTTCCGCATTCGCCACACCAAAGGTCGGCTGCAAATGTGGAAATCGCGACTGAGTCGTGAAGTCGACATTCACAAACCGCCAATCTTTACCCAAACTGCACGCCATATAAAAAACAAAAAAAATAAAACCCCCTATTGTTTTTTTGTTATAAATTACTAATAGAATAGAAAGAACCCAATGAAACGCCCGATCTTTTATTCGGTGTTTTGACCTAACGATTACGCAATCAGCATGGAGTCTCAAATATGTTGCAAAGCAGTGGAGAATTGAATTTTAAATACAGCATTATGAGCCAGGTTACAGCTCCTGGAAGAGGGTTAGTAAAATTTTTAGATATAAGTAAGTTTGCTGAAGCCCGTCCCTGTGCAAATATTCCCACGAATAGTAGTATAATATGTGAATAAAGGAAGATCTCGGAGATTAAATTGCATCGAGGGAGACCGTTGCAGGTTAAGTCCAAAATTATGCTGTTTTATGGCTACGCAATAACATTAAAGACAAAAGCAATGTAATAATTAAAGTCATCTTATATTTTAGGATGAGAGCGAAGGTCTATATTTTTCAGTGCAGGAGCTAATTTTAAAGCGCGTCCATTCTCTAGTATTGAAGACAACTAATTCTAGCTCTCACAGAAATAATGAGAAAGTATAGAAAGTTAAAATCTAAGCGTTTCTATGTCTTCATAATGTGAAGACAGCGATAGAGAAATTAATGCACTATATTTGGGTGGACACACGTCAAGCACAATTATCAGCAACTGTCGTCCTCCTGTTCCGCCCGGAATGTGACCTTAAAAACAGATATAGACCGTTGCATGAGTTGAAAATCTGATCGTTGGTAAAGTCTGGGAAAAGGAAGAGATACCAGCAGAATGGAAGGAAGGATATCTGGTTAAGTTGCCTAAGAACGGAAATCTACAAGAGTGCACAAATTATAGAGGTGAATCTAATGTTTACTAATCAGTGCCAAGGACAAAGTTATTAACCACAGATTATCCCTTGAGTAGATTAAAAAGTGGTCCGATTAGAACAAGAAACTGACAGATTGAACAAGCAGGTTTTTAATCGACAAAACAGATACCAAGCAACTCCTGGAATCAGAACCATATAAGCCACTATTTGATGAATAATAAGATTGAACAAAGTCAGTGGAAAATGGAAATTCCACCCTATACATCGGATTTGCTGGACTATTTAAAAGCATGAATGCAGTGTTAGGAACTAGAGAACCACTTTGGAAATAAGTAGAGTGCCATATTATGGAGTTCCCCCTTGAAGATCATACTATTTAATAAAGAAAACATATGAAGACACGATGCATAGTTCTATTCACGAAGCTGACAGCTTACAGAAACTTTTTGATGGATGAGAGAACAGAGAGTGCGGACATGTGGATGCCTATTCTCACTGCTTCCATTATCTTTTCTTATATCTATGCTGTGAAGCAACTGTAGATTGTCGTTTATAGAGATCATCGAGACAACGTTACACAACAGAAAAGGAAATCCCAGTGGACTCTTCTGACTAACAGCAGCGTCTTGATGAACAGGATTTTGCTGGATGACTCTATTTGGCGCTCTCTTGATTTCTGTCCACATAGAGCCGTACAAATTCAATGACATCAGACATAAATTAGGAAAATCGACTCGAGTGAGAGGTCTGTCAAAGCAATTGGGTCTGAATATACACATTGAAAAGACAAAAATAATGCGAATCAAATGCATAGTAATGATAACAGGTTGAACTTGAAGAAACACCAATACAAAGTAGAATCATACACATATCTTGGCATAAATAGAGACAAAGTTGAGGACAGACAGCGATATCAAAAATAAAATACAAAAGGCAAGAGGACTTTCATATGCATGGGAAATATATGGAAGATCAAGAGAAAATAGGATCCAACACGAAAAATAAGAATCCTCAACTCAAAATCTTTGGAAGTCAGTCCTAAATGGTTGGCTCGAGACATGATCGCAAAAACAAAGACCACCAACCAAAAATAGCATACAGACTTATACATAAAATGGGTGTGCTTTGTCGTAGTGAACAGATAGAGTGGAATTAAACACTTCACGAGGTATGACAGATAATATCCAAACGTGTGAACTGAAATGCGACAAGAACTCAGACAAGTGCCAGTTGCGCGGCAGAACACAAGACCACTGAGACAGACAAGAACGATGGCGATCGGATAGTGACACACTCAATGAAGGAAAACCTGTGATAAGCATTACACAGGCAAGTCCTTGTTCTTGAACCCCCAGGCGCAAGAGCTAGGCAGAGTTAAGACACCAAGAGAGTACATGGAGAAGAGAGTATGATCGGAAACAGAGGTGAAAATTCGAATGAGTGGATGAACAAACCATGGAAAGAACTTGGAGATGATAGGCACTACAGGAGACTTTTTGCATGTGTTTTAGTTGAAGAGCCTATGCTCGCCATTAGGGAGTATTGGAGTGGGTTTAAATTAAATGAAAATAAAATTGATCAAGAAAAGATTGTTATAGTCTGTGCGAAAATCCGTTGAGGTGCCCATAGTTCTTTGATTTGCTGAGAACATCACTATAGTCGAGCGGTAAAAACAGAGTGATTAATGTAGAGATATGCATTTACTGATCGCCTTCTGTACATGAAAGCTAGCCCATAATAAACCATTGAACAGCTCGTCTGTATAAGCCTTGAGCGGTAAGCGCAAAAGATATATATATCAATAAACAATTCACATCTATCATAGATTATATAAATTATATAAGACTATAATGATATTAATATATAATAATAATATGTATACTGTATATATTTAAGTTTTTCTATTGATTTATTACAGTGGCGTGCATTAGACAAATGTACTGATTTAAGTGTGATTTGAACTTACTGTTTGCTAAAACTGAGTCTTGAGAGGACAAAAAGACCAAGCTTTGAAAATCTAAAAATCGAATTATAGGCTTCGGAATTTCGATGGAAGCGTTTAACAGCAGTCTGTGCTCCTTACTAGTTTCTTTCAGGACTAAAGCGTAGTAACGTATCTCTCTCTACAAGAATTATTTCTTCTCTGAAGGAGAATAAGAGCACCAAACAAAGCTACCACACAAACAGGAACATAGCGAAAGGATGAAAGAGAAATTAACCTTTTACTGATCTCATTGTTTTATTTACTTGACGATATCACTTAGTATTTTCTACACAGGACCTAAATAAATGAGAATATTTGAGGAGCGAAATACATGGTACCACGAATGGCTATAGACCACAGGTAAATAGAAATAAGAATATCGATCACCGAGGTTGGAACTGGAGCGCTTCTGAGTTATATACTACACTAGCATGTTGCCCTGTGCATCTCTTTCTGAGCATCATTCTGTCCTGTAAAACTTCTCACATCCTAATCTACTATAATAAAAGGATAGATGAGTAGAGAATATATGGTTAATACCGAATATGTTCTACAGGTTATAAATCGCAGTTACATATACAAGTACACCGTTAAAGAGTCAACCACTACTGGACGGCACACGGAAATAACGAAAAGTGGTGGGACGAGAAGCGCCCTTGATGTTCAGTCCACGCAGATTTCAGCCACACGCCTGTCGAGGAATCTTTCATTTGACCTTATCCTTCCATGTCAGAGAAGGCGTGAACCGTGCTTCAATAGACCACAATAATCTGCCAAACACGGCTAACTGTTCAGAGTATCCCAGTACGACACTGACATTTAATGAGACAATTGTTTTTGGTGCATAGATATCTCTATGCCAGTTGAATAAGCCTAAAATTCAAGGACAGTGTAATAAAAATGATGTGCTGTTTTATTAAAGCGAATATAAATATACATACAACAGAGTGGAAGTTTATCAACCAAGACACAGAAGAAACAAGACCCACTTTTACTACACAGAGAGCTTTAGGTGAAACTTTTGCGAACTATTTTCAAAGACAGTTTTCCTTTATCTTAAGTAATTGTGTAATTAAAATTTCTTGATTCTCCCTTTGAAAAGACTTTATATTCACACGAAGTAGAAATTCCATACTAGAAATGATTAGCATTTGCAAGCTAGCGCCTTACAATATGATTTACTCTAACAATATGGAAATTACAATCATTGAATGATACATACCAAGCTTCGAGTCATGTTTACAATCAAATGTAATCTACCAGTGTTCACTATACAGTCTGTGACAGCTATGTTATGGAAAATTACAAAATCATTGGAGAACAAGCCTGAATAACATATACGAGCTAGGTAACAAATGTCTTTAGAAAACACTCATAATAACATCAGATGGAAAGAATTCCAAGACTATCGACACAATAAGAGAATCAAAGTACCGTGCTAGGATCGCAGAAATATTGTACTCTCCGAATATATGACGGAAAGAGACGATTGTGTCATCATATCGGAGTCATGTACCTACCGAATGTCAAAACAGGAAAACAGAGAATAACCATCAACTAAGGGCCCGCACACTTGGGTCCAATGGTGCAACAGAGTATAAAAAGGACGGACACAAAAGAAACACTCATCGGTAAATATGAGCAACATATAATCTAAATAGAGACACAGGAAGAAACGTGATGCGGGACCATAATCTACAAATGTCGCTAGCAACAGAAAGCTCTTAGTAAGAGGACAGAGCTGAGCGATCACAAATATAGCGAACAACCTGACTAGCACTGGTTATTCAATATCTGAGCCTTCATACATGCTTCGAGTGTTTCGGTATGCCTCTTATCTCTAAACAGAAATTTAGTTATTTATTATTATTTTTTTTCTAACAGAAAAGCGAAAAACCTTGTTAAAAAATAAATTGTAAAATAATTACCAGCAGACTTACATAAATTTATTTAAGTTAAGTTACATTATCTTTGTTGTACAAAAGCAGTTAGTTCATTCTACAGCTAATAAATAGTGAGTATGCACACTCAAGAAAAACAAGGAATCTTAAGAGGGACCCCAAAGAAATCTAAGGAAGAAACTACAAATAAGCATCATACCTAGAAACTTTATACAGCTGGATCTTACCTTTGATGCGTCTATACACCCTTTTTATTCTTTTTCTCAGAAAAGGGGTTATTTCTTATAATGCACCAGATCCTCTTATTCATTGGCGACTATCTCCTGTGTATCACCTGATACAACCCTTAAGTGTCCTAGGACGCATATCTTACCATATTAATTTCACATAACATCTACCCTTCAAATCGTGACAAACTCCGACGTCTTGTGGGTCCTCTATGTCTTGATGGTACACTCTTATGCTCGTCCCATCTCTTGGAGTGTTATCTTTCCCACACTTCATTTAAAAAATATCGCCTAGAGTATCTTCGTCTTTATTAGCGCACGTTTGCCACGCCGAGCTTTTTCCTTACTGTTATGCGGTCTTCAGTAAGCGGAGTGCGAGTATGTCTTTTTAACATGGCCAAGTGACTATTTTTAGCTTGTTCCGAAGCTTACATAATCCTTGTCCAACTGTCTAATTCATTGTTGTTCAATAACGTTCAAGCAAGTTACAAACTTCCATCCACTTTCAACTCACTTACCCGATTTTGTATAGCGTCTCGATGGAGTCACAGTTTTATCACCAACTCAATACAAAAAATCTAACATCCTCCAGTCCTATCAGACGTAAGTCACACCGAGTTCACAGTCTTTATATATGCAAGTCCTTCCGCGAAGGTCTTTTATATGGACTATTTCCGTTTCAAGGTCCTTTATATTGGCATCTCCGTTTCAAGGCGTCTTTATCATAGAACATCCGTCTCAATTGTTGCTTATAATGGAGCACATCACGTCTTCAAGTCATTTACATCGCGCAAATCTCACTCTATCACAACATCTCCCGGATATCAAGATCTTCTTATATGTCTTACTTCTCTAACCCTTCCATGCGACATCCTTCATAAGATCCCACAGTTTATCTATCTCAATTCGTCCGATTATCTATACTAATCGTACACATCTATTTTGAGAACTAAATTCAGGTTCTACCACTGTCCTGATTCTCAAAACAGCACCCAGACCAGCCGTAATCTTATATAGTCAGTTGTATTTTCTCTATCTTCACTTCTTTAATAAGCTCTGACTATTATAATCTGCACAGTTAGTCAACATTCTAACAGATCGAGTAGTAAGATTTTAACTCTGTCTCTCCATCTCTATTTATTCAAATGTCACGTGTTTTTAGCATGCTGCTGCGAATCTTAAATCTCTTGACTGCACGGAGATTGAGCACCTGTTAGTGTTTATCCAGTCTAGTGCAGTGATTGTCAATCTCTGATCCTGATCCTAAATCATCAACTAACAGGAAAAAGATGTATGTTACGAATGAAAATCTTAGCTTCCTGTAAAGACATGCATAAACCTGTGATGCGAGACCAATGGATTCATTTTGTTAGCCCCTCTCCGTTCCATGCGGAGCATACGCCCATCACTGTAGCTCTTTACATGACTTGGTATATGAACCAATAATGTTTTCAACCTTTCCCTCCCCTTAAGAAATTCTCGCCGAAACCCAATTCTAATACGAATATATTTAAATTGAGTAGTTTGGGCCCTCGCCACGCTCTATGTATTTTCTTCTCGTCTCTCGCCTTGTAATTTCGTCCAAAGCTTGGAGTTAAAGGCAAAGGGTCAAAATCAGCAACTAACCAGTAACTAATAACATGATCATATCTATATTATCTAATGCATCGTAACCACTTTGTCATGAAAACGTAGCGATAGAAAGTAACACAGTAGTACGCCAAGCCATGCATAGACAATGTGATGATGTTGTATGGCAAGCGTTGTGATGTCAGAGATTGGATGTCTGAACACGAATTAGAGCGGTGCAAGAACATGCTCTGTGACAAGTGTGAACATATCTGTTTATGTAACTCGAGATTGAGTATACAGATATTGTGTGAGTAACCCACGCAAACAATGTGATCAGAGTCTGACCTACAGCAGTGATCAAGGAGCTGTGTAACATGAGCTACGTTGGGTACAAATCGAACTCATATCGCGAGGCCATTAACACAGTTAAAAAAAAATGTTAACATATATAAAAACAGAATTGTACTACAATGCTTCAACGTGCAGTATATCATAGTAGGATTACTATCTATTCAGTCAAACCAACATAACCAAAAGAGAACACTAACAAACAACAAAAAAATCACACCCACCTCTAGGCGCAAGCAAAAATATCACTCGCAATACCGCGAAGCGAAAGCAACTAATATTAGCTGTAAGCAGGCGACAATTAAGCGAGGATGCACATGCCGACCACCGATGAAAATTACTGTTCACACAACTCACACCCAAGCTGCGTGCTATGATAGCACATCGAAAGTTGAGGCTTTGGGTAATCCCCTGGGGCAAGAGACAAGAGCGACTACCCACCCTCCGGGCAGGTATGGGAATGCGTCTCCAACCTCATAAATAGCGAAAATGATAACTATAACGAATAACAAATCACAGAATTGTCGCAATGTTCTCCAGCTCAAGAGCCTAACAGCGCACAGACGATGATCTCATATAACTGCTCTAAAACTGAAATTACCTACCGCGAGAACACACCGATGATTCAGACATGTCCAAAGCCTAGCTTACGTGACACGAGCAATTTTGGTGGGCGTGCAATAACAGTACACTAATCATTATGCACCACGTTGTTATCTCGATCAGCTCTCCAAAAAGTATCACCCTTAGATAATACTAGTCCGCGGCTCTAGTAAAATGCAGCGAAAGTAGCACAGAATCATTCCGTCAATGAGCTCACACCCTTGTGCATACCGCAGAGTCAACCACAAATTTCACAATACAATTCTCACAGATAGCGGAAAGACCTACATTGCCCCAGACAGTATATAAGGGCACACATCTGGCAAGAGAAACTAGAGAGATATTGAAAAACGGGGTAACAACGAAGCGAGAATGTGAAATAGAAAAATACCGCAAAGAATGTAAGCAGGGCGGGGGGGGAGGGCGGAGAGAGGGTGTCAGGTTATCCGCATAATTCTGCCACGAGGAGGATCACTCACACCGTCCGCGTTTTTATTGAAAAATGTTACCATTAAAATGTCCTCTCATACTTAAAAAAAAAAATTGTAATTAGAATTGACATATCAGTTTATGAGTGGGTCCTCAGCTATTTTGAGGAATATCCATATGATGTCAATTTATAACTCACAGATACCTACCTAGGATCGAAACGGGCCAGAAGACAACACGTCACGTCTTACACACCCATTACAGTCTATCTCCAACACATGCATATCATACTTGAGCGCGATAGATTTTGATCTACTCTATCTCATTCTCATGAGTACTATTATACTATTCCGAGTATACTATAATACTCTTTTATCTTTAACTACTTTCATCGTTATCGAGTACTGGATCAATACATCTGTCCGTCCTTTTAATCTCTCTTCTACTCTTTACCATTGACTAACAAGCGTTCTTATCTATCGAAGCTTACTGAGTTTTATTCTCCGATGCCGTTACTGTTATTAATCTTTCGAGTGTTACTCTTTATCTTTCGCGTTCTCACTCTGCCGCTTTCATCAGTCGTATAATCTTATTAATTTCTTGGTAATCGTTATTTTCGTGTATTCTAAAATCTTTCTTGTAAAGCCTTTATCTTTCTGTATTCCGTTTAGTTTTTCGTGTACTTTCTATTTATCAATTTCTATACACTGTTTTATCACAGCGTTTAAGATTATCAGTATAGCCAGCTTCGCGTAAATAAAACTGCGAGCTTTCACACGCTTCGTCGCTTCTACGCCCAGAGTGATGTCAGGTGTAGTCGGTGCTCGGAAAAACCGATAATCTATAAATTTGTATCTTCCAGCTTGTTACATTACTACAATAATGCTCCCCATATACAAGACTAATAGCTCCGCTGGCCATGACAATCTCTGAGTGTCTCTATTCTTTCAAAAATGAGCTGTAACTCAAGGTAGAGAATATAGGTTCAGTTTGGAACCGATAAGCGAACAAGCTAGCACATAACACATACAAAACAGCATCTTAATTCATCAAATCCGACCCGAAATCTAAACCATCACGCGAAAAATACCATGACAGCTACACAACAGCCTCAACCAGCACTGAACAAAAGGCAGAACACTAGCGCCAGCCGGAAAACAAACAGATCCTACCACATCCTCTATAGGACTAACACTATGAATAGGAGAGATGGAGACAGTCGAGACCAACATAGTGAGTCATCACAACACAAGACACACCAAGCACAAGGGGCGTAAGATCCCAAACAGATATGCAGAACAATACCATAAGACGTCCACCAATACCGCCTCACATCCGAGCTGCTGATGTGGAGCGGACCAATACTACCAACGGAACTAGACGAATATAGACCCTAGGAGCTATCAAGGAGACCGTTATGGACGCACTAATACAGAATGCATGAAAAGAACGGAGAACGAGTTCCTTAGTCCTCATTTCCAACATTGAAAGAAAAGACAATATCCTGATGATCTGGGCTATTGCTCCAGTGTCCGCAGACACATCTGAGATAACCCGCAATTCAAACCGGGGGGGGGGGGGAGGGGGGGGGGGGGGGGGGGGGGGGGGGGTAGGGCATAAAAAGACAACAGAAAACAGCACAAGTCTCATCTCTGCCCGCGGTGATTCAAGAGAATCAGAATCACGAGCATAACAGAAGAAGGACAGGGTACCGAGCCCAAAGACAGACATACACAGCCAGTGGTGGCAGATGGAACTAATGCCGCCCAGGCGAACTACGAAAAACAGGCGAGTCACAAAGAACAGGATCAAAAGCGAAGAGCAAAAAAAACAACAATTACAGCAATTTTCCGTATGGAGAAAGCCACACCAGCCACTCCCCTGTACGACAAAGTAAATCAATGTCCATCGAGATTGTAGTAAGGCAAAAAGAGGCATGTAATAAGTATCAATTAAGGCATCAAAACAGAGGAGTTTACACTTGCTCCTGTTAATGATACAGAAAAGGACTAAAGCGCTGATGACGTGCTCTGGCGCATACACGGGCCTTACAGAATTTCAGCTACCACACCGGATTCCAAAATCCACAGCAGAAAATCTACAACTGAAACCCAATAGAGTATCCATCAAGTATAGACACCAGCTTGTCAGACACAGAGGCCCTCATCTACATCCAAGTGTCCGAAAACCTCGGTAACATAGGTTTTTCACAACCACGCATAAAGTGGTCGCTTAATTTCCCTGGTAACAAAAGAAGACTCCAGACTGATAAAATTGACTATACAAAGGAAAACGAAATCCAAGAAAACCTCACTATCCAGAAATAAGAGACCCATCGAAAGAACACATTCCCTACCATTCCCGCCATTGATGCCAGTGAGTTTCAAAGTGCCAGGATTTGTTCTCCAACACGAAAGCGAATACTTGCAAAAAGAGACGGCCTGTAGATGACTGTGCGGGCAGCCACGAATAACTAAGAAGACCTAGGCCCTAAGGCAAAAAAATGACAAGCGACTACAAGCGCCAAACAACAACATAATATGAAAATGTACCACCTTGCCTCTCGCGTAAAGCCACGCGAGACAATGTAGCTCACGAGTAACCAGGCGGGTAGATATCCGAAAATACCCAACAAACCAAGGCAAAATAATTACAGTTGGCCCATTGGAACAAGGTGCGTATCGTAACCAAGAGATCAAAAAACAGACTGAATGCCAAGTACTCTAGTTAATATATAGTGCGGCCAATACAAGTCCTAACGGTAACAATGTCGACGCTTACGACTGAAGTGAGGGATTTTTGAAAACACAACTGCGAAGGAGAGAGAAAACCGCCAGCCACACAAAAACAGAACCTCAACTGACGACAGATCTGTTGAAGAAATCCATGACATCTCGGGAAATTCGCGTCGAAACAACAACAATTCATAAACGACATTGAAAATATTACACCAATACATGAAAAAGAAATTCTCAGCAGCCAGGTAGAAGAAGATTTCAGTGAAAGCTGATAACACTGTCTGAAAGAATGGAAACCGAACAACTACCGTGAAAAGAATGAGGCAGAAAGAATGACCATTGAAGAAATTACATCAAACACAATAAAGTACACTAAAATAAAACGAACTACCAATCAGACGAAGAACGTCAACGAGGCAACACTCCAAGAAGACAGACAACACTCCCCAACAATTATAGGAAAAAAGCGCTTTTCCCAGATCTAACAGGAGAATAGGAAGTACACAAGAAACAGAACGAAGAAGGGCACAAAAACACACACCAACAACCACTCCACCACAAGCCAGATAAGGAGAGCAGGAGATATCAGAAAAACACAATGAACACACATCCGACGGACAGGCAAGCAACGGAGAGGGAAGCCGGACAGTCAGCTAAGTGGTTCCTTTTAGGACCAATTTCCTTTTTCAGGACTAAACAACACGGACAACAGCGAAGAACCTAAACACACAATATACCTACAAATAAATACCGTTTGGCAACCCTTCAATGGTTTTTTGTTAACAGGGTATTACAAGCATACCAAAAAAATCAGTATGGAAATAAACTAACTAACATTACTCTTACTTTATAGCTCCGTTCCCCTTTATACTACCAGATGAGGTGTAAACTAACTAAACTCTAATTAGGTTTCATTTGCTACACAGACAACAGTAGCAGATGACACTTCTGGCGAGTCATGACCCAGGTGCCCCCCCTCCCCCTCCCCCCCCCCCAACGCGACCTTAGAGAGTGTTTGAAAGGATACACTGAGGGGCCGAAAACAACCTGGGATCGACGGGAGGGACTCCTCCAGATAGATTCTAGATTGCCTTCCCTGTTGTATCGCTCAGTATAAGTGGTCGCGATTTATTCCTCTTTACAATTCGAATATTTTTTCATATCTTTTCATTACTATTTTATCCTCTTTTTCGTGGACTCTTTATTTGTCCAGTGCAGCAGAATATCTTCTCGTGTCCATGTTTATTTTTCCGTGTACTGTTCTTATCTTTCAGTTAATGGATTTATCTTTCGTGTTACTGTTTTTGATCTGTGAAAATGTCCGCGCTGATCATAATCTTTGAAGGGACAGGATTTAAAAATATATTAGGTAGTAATTTTTCCGCGTAATTGGAGTGGTGGTAAAAACTTAAGAACGATCGCTTTGGTTTGGTGGTAAAAACTTCCGAAACAAAACTGCACTCTCTAGACGGTAAAGCACTTAACAGAACGAATTCATATGCATTAAAAACATGCTATGGCAAGACTTGCATAATTGCGGTAAAAAAAACTTACTAACGATATTTGATGGTGGATTGGTTTAACATTGTTGGCAAGAGCAATATTTACTGTAGAGTGAGAGTGTTAATAAACTTACTGAGGATATTGGAGTAACGGTTAAAAGCTCTTATTGACGATCTATTCATACTTAACAAATGGATTGTGAAATAACGTGAACTTAACGATGAGCAATTTTCCTTCATTGTAACTGCACCTCACAATCATTTTTAATGTGCAAAATATTATTATTTATCTCCGTCTCTCTCTCTCTCGTCGGTTCATTTCTCTTCTCTCTCTACCTCTCCCTTCGGATCTTATCCTCCTTCTCTCAACACAATCGTTGGAATCGCATAGAGTCACTAGCACTGACCGAAACAAAAACACGGCACAGAACGTTTACCCAGTTAGCTATAAGATCAAACATTTTCTAGATGAGAGAGACAATGGAAGTATGTTCTATAACTTACAAATCACCAAATACAAACACGCTCCTGACTATTCTTCACCACAATCTGCTGGATGGCTCTCCATGTCCAACATCAAAGAACTCCCATTCATTACAAAAACGTGCAAGTGGCGCCTAGGTTTTGAACAAACACCTAACACTACTTAGTGATCTAATCTACATCAACTTCTTTAGACTCGTATTGACCTTCCTAAGGACAGCTTCGCTTGTCCTCTTCAACAAAGCCAAATTCATTCACAAAATCCTATCACAGAATGCTCCTGCCGTACCTGTCTGGCCTATTTATTCAACAATAATACAACGGAAGACACAGCCCCAACGCTTAAACATATTACACGTGCCGAAGCCCAAGTCTTGTGACTTATTCAAGAAAAGTTGTAGCAATATTTCTTGCTCTCATTATCTGTGGAACAATCTTCCCACACGACCCAAAAAGATCGCAAAACTTAGCTACCACATTCATACAATCCAGTGACTTGTTTCAAAACATCATAGAGCTGCAGATTTATATCCACACTGCTAATTTAGTTTATGTTCTCCAAATGACATTCTATTCTAATGTCGATGTTGTATTAGTTTTTAAGGAATTATTCTGCACTCACTTGTTCTGACTTTAAAGATTGTCTGAATTAGTGTATAAAGTCGTCCTTGTAAATTGTGTTGTAACTGTTATACTTTTACAATGTTGGGATTTTACTTTGTTTTATTGCATTGATTTTGTTTATTTTTATTTTTTGTTTATGATGAATTGGAAAAATGCAATGATTGTAGTAAATAAATGACATTTGAGTATGAGGAGGACGAGAAGAGAAGGAATGGGCCAGAATTTTAGAACCGGCTTGCGTGGCCCAATTCTAAACCATTTGAAGATAAAGATTTTTTTTTTGTTTTTAATTTTGTGTTTGTCCGTATGTTTTCTACAAAGAGGATCTAATACTTCGACTCTGATCTCTGCTCTTGAGTTTAGAGGAGAGCAAACAGCGAACAAACCAGCGGCTAGATTTCCTACGTCACACATAGCAGACTGTTCAATATTTCAGGAGCCCAATGTGACATACTACTGAACATATTATGTCTGATTACTACCCGTGTAGATGATTTTGGATGTGTTGCTTCTTGGGTTTATTTTTTTTTCTCATTACGTTCTTGTTTGCTCTAAACAAATACTTTCTATTTTTGATTATGATTGGGTAATCGGCGTCTCATTTGTATGCTGTTTATATAACCTTTATAATTTCTTTTATCCTTCAATTAATGCTTTAAAGTAACAATGGAGAGAAGAAAGGGTATTATTAATAAGCAATACTAAGTGAGAACAGGAATGCAAAATGTTAGACGGGCCTGCGCCGCTCACAATTCCTCTAACCCTTGGAAAACTAAAGTTTTCGTCTTCGTTCGTTCTCCTCTCTCCTGCTGGCTCTGTGTGATCTCTGAAGTGTATGCGGACGACATATGAAAAAGAGAAATCAGCATTTCCAACGACGCAGAATGAAATTTGATGGAGAAACTTTTTAGCTGACTGGGATTGAACAGTACATCCTCCTTAAATCATCGCTAATAAAACTGATTCCTTTACTGAATTCCGTCCAATTTTTGTGTATGCTCAGTAAGCTTTAACACTAATTTGTGAAAAGCGTTTTGAAGCGTATTTAGAGACTTCCACCATTTCTAGGTGCAGCACCAGAGAGATGGGCTGACCCAGTTTCCCTATCGTCACACAGCCTGATTTCCTTATCCCTAACTCACAAGAGCAGAGTCAGGTACCCAGTTTACAGCTGGGTAGACTGGAGACTTGCCGGTATATCAAAAACGGATTCGAACCCTGCAACCCATTGCCGAATCACTACTCAAGCGAATGGGGGAAGAAAACCAGTACGTTCATGCGTCAATACCCATCACACTCTCACTGTCAATCGGCGCTACGCCTCTAAAAGAGAGGCCTCACGTGTTAAATTTCCCTAGTAATTAAAAATTCTCTCTTTTTCTCCTTCGCTCCCCAGCCAAAAGAGTCTATCATATCATTCCAAATGAAAAACTACTACCGTTGGATCAGGATTTCTGACAAGCGGACGAGCGTTTATTTTAAACTACGATCCTTATTTTCAAATAGGTACTGTGTGGATGAGAGAGAGATGAGGATTATCCTTGAAGAGGATTAAAACGATACCTAGACCAGTAGAACTGAGAGATGCTACTAGCATTTTTTTCGACAAAACAGATCTGTAACGACGAGATACCACTTTGATGAATAAAAGTTGCAACAAAAAAGTCTGAATGGAGTCACACCACTATCATCGGATTTTGGTGGACCTACGATAGAGGCATTTGCGACAGAGACAATCAAGCTATGGAAATTGAGATGAGGCATAATGGGAGTTTCCGCATAAGATCAATATTTTAATAAAGAAAACAAATGAAAATCATGACATGCATGAGTTCTTCATAAAGGACAGCATTACAGAGAAGAACCTTTTGGGATGAAGAACAGGAGTGCGACAGGGAATGCCTCCTGTTCACCATTTATTTTCTTACTACAAATAGACTGGTTATAAGAACATCGACAACACACAACAAGAAATTGTCAACATCCAGTGTGACTCTGACTAAGCAGTTGGATGATCTGGATTTTGCATTGATTACTTGGGCCTCTTCTTGTCCCATATACCGTAATCAGAATGACAAGACAGAAATTGAAAACACTCGATGAACAGGTCACATGTCATTGGGCTCTGAAAATACACAGGGAAAAGACAAAAATAATGAAAAATAAATCATTAATAAATAACAAGAGTTTTTGAACATGAAGAAACACCAATACAATATTTAAGAATAATCGTACACCATATCGCGTCACGCAGCAAATAAAGACAGATATTTGGAGGGTACAAGACAGTGATATCAAAATAAGAATAACAAAACAGCAGGAGTAGCTTCTCATTGCATGGGACATATAAGGAGATCAATGAGAAATTCGAATCAACACGAAAAGTAAGAATCTTCAACTCAAAAGTTAATTCAGTTCCTATTGTATGGCTCTGATACTTGAGAACAACAAAGACAACAACCCAAATAAGCGTCACAGACTTTTCATCCAAATTGGTGATTGCGTAGAATAGAGTGGCTTAAAATGCGGTATAAAAATTAACCAACGTTTGAACTGATTGACAAGAACTAGGACAAGTGGCAGTGGGAACAAGAGAGACTGAGAAGAACACGACGATGGCGATGATAGGGAGACACAAACTGAGGTAAACCTGCTGATAACTATTACAAGTCAGTCCTTAAGTTCTGGAACCACCAGGGCAAGAAAGGCAGAGGTAGACCAAAGAAAGCACGATGAAGAAGAAGAGTCTGGAAACAGAGGTTTGAAAATGATAAGGAGAGACACGTGGAAATGAACTTGAGAAGAGGCATCGTTGAACAGGAGGACTTGGCATGTGTTTTTGGTTCAAGCCTATGCCTCCTCTTGGATAGAGGGGATTTTTAACTGATGCCAATGAAATTTATTTTTGAGAGTCCTCTGATCAGTGAAGACACTATTACGTATGCTGACAACCTTCGACCTCCAACACAAATAGACAAATAGCGAATTCGTAATTAAACCTTAAAAAAATATTCTCAATCTGATAAAATGAAACCTGCTGAACTAATTCCCCATGCTTTCTAAGTTGCCAACAATACTAAAGAAAAAGACGCCCATATTGCACGGACACCAGTACGATTCAATAGGAACTGCTGCACTGAGATTAAAATAGCCCTCAAACTGACACAGCTTTCTTTGAAAACAACACGTGCACGACTGATAGTGAAACGAACAAGAAGTAGAAGAATTAGAATTATAACCTCAATGCACAATTTAAATGTTGCCACAACAAAGATGTAAATATTATGATAAAATAAGCATCAATCTTACATAACACAATTAAAGTGTTCTCCAGCCCCTAGAGTAATATTCCATGAAAAGCATTAGCTTTTCTTTTATAAAAGTATGATGAGAGAATAATGATGATCGTTAATCAGCCGACATTGGGCCATATAATTATGATATATAATTCTAGGGTGCTCCATAGTGCGGCGCGCCAGGTAGCGAATGCGTTCCCCCGTCACAAGCCAGTGATGCCGGTTTCTCGTTGTTACTTTTGCCCAGAAAGTATAGTAAATGATGTATTTTTGGAATTGCCGTTAAAATAATTAATCAAGGAATGATTATGTTTATACGTTTTGTCATATATATATATATATATATATATAATTATATATAGGTATATATAAATATTATATAATATTAAAAATATACTATATATTAGTATATTTATATATTATATATATAGAGATATATATATATAAAAAAAAAATTTAGTAACAGCCTTTGCCCGTTGAAAAAACATCTGGCAGGCGATTTGGGTGGCCACGTACTCACAAGAACTTGCTATGCTATAGGACTCAGAAAGAAGAGCTAAAGAGAGGTCAAAACTCAAAAAGAATTGGCGAGAAACTGCGGAGCCTAGGTGCAAAGCATAGATTCAGATTGACGTCACCGACCGAGCAAAGTAGAGGCAGTTTGTTTCTGTTTTATTTATTAACAAGAACAGGTGATGATTTATTCTTACCTGTTGGAGCCGCCCTGGCGTAATGATTACCACATTGCGCTGGCTTTAATCAGTGTGTTCATGGTTCAAAGCCCAGGCGTGGGCATTTGAAAGAGTGTCATCCACGGGATTTTGACTGAATAAACTGCCTTCTGTGGTTATGAGAAAGGGGGGCGAAGCTCAACTGACCGGGTTGGAAGGAAAGTCCACAGGTTCCCCAGCCTGGCAATGAAATAATGTCATTGAGCCGAAGAGTAATCAAAGGCTGAAAGCCCAAGTGTTCGCTTTGTTTAAGAAAAAAAAAATTCACTACCTGTACGTTTAAGTCAAAAAAATTAACTGTAAAATTGGATAAATCAATTTAGCATTCGACCAAATTGCAGAATGTACACTCATTACTAAGTGCCGCCAGAAACACCCCTGCATTTTTGTATGTGTAGATTCTGAATGCTTCAGGTAGTCTAAAATGTACTTACGTAACTTGCAGTAAAGGTCATTAGGCCACCCCCCCCCAAGGCTGAACAATGTTCATTACTCAGGGTCACTTTACACTCACAAATATCCGCGGGTGTAGGTTGTGGGCTGGAACATATGAGGAACACAGAAAACACATATGGCCAATCACCAGTACCGTTCCAGGATAAGCTCTACGGAGATACCAACACGCTTAAAGCTGTCCCCACTGCTGTCTTTGAACGTATTCAAGTCGACGTCTGAAAGTGAAAAAAGAAAAAGGAATAATAAGAAGAATATATACATCATCTAAAGGTAAGGTAGTTTACATAGCATAACCTCTCGTTGGAAGTGAAGTGTTAGAGTTCACCGTTCTAGGTCCAGCTTTATGAGATGGGGTGATCAGTTTCCTTTATCGCTGCCTTTGCTGTCTCTAACTCAAACAACATAGTCAGGTACCCCATTTAGAGCTTTAGTAGACGGGAGTGTAAATAAAAACAACTTTACTAGTTTCAGTTCACAGAACTCTGCTGCCGCGAAAGAAAAACGCTCTAACCGCCGAAATTAAAAAAAAGCTTGATACGAGAGTTCTGACATGGGGGAGTAGTGTTAAGGTCGTGTTTTTGGTTCTAGGGGAGTTTATCAGTAAAATTACTTGTAGGTACAGGTTGGATTTTTTTGGTTATCTCGCTTGTAAGCTGTCTAACGGTTAGTTGGGTTTAATAATAACATCGCGAATGTTCTCGAACCTTCGAGATGAGTTTGAGTTCACAGGCTCAGCGGCGTTTTTTTGCGCGGGGATGAATTTTTTTTGACTGAGGGTTTTTTTAGGCGGGGAGAATTTTCGTGACATTCGAATGCTGAGATAGCTTAGAGAAGGGACATGACGATTATGGTCAGGGTGTCCCGATATGGAGAATAGTTTGGTGAAAAAGGATTATGATATTTTTCCTAAGATTTCATAAAGCCGTTGATATAAAGGATGATATATGTTTAAATCTGCATGAATGTACATTGTTAAGGATTTTTTCGGGCTTGGATTATAGGCAGCTTTGTGTTGATATCTCCCGGTGAGGGACGATTTGTGATGGTCGACAGATTAATTATTATAGGAAGGTGTTTTCTCCATTAGTATGTTGAGCCTGACGATATAGATGTCATTGTAATTTATGCAGCTGCTGTGCTTGGGATTTTTTATGCTCTGCATTTAACTACCTATGAAATTTGATGTGTACCTGAGATGTCAGGATTGATCGTGAACTGTACTTACGACGGTGTACTATGTATGATTGTGTCTTATATGCTGTGATATCAGCATGTTTAACGTTTGATGTGGTGCTTGGTTACCAGTATATTAAACAGTGTATAGACGTTCCAGTCGTTTTCATATTTATTTCCGGGACCTATGATGTTTACTAGAGTTCGCCAGTGTTACCTGTTCAGTGCTGTATACAAGTTTAGATGTCAGGTACCTGTTGATGTGTATTGTGGTGTGTGATTACGCCGTGTTTTGATCCAGAAACTTACATGCATTCGCGATCCATTGATAGCTTCTCACACACACACACACCCAGTCGGCCACCTGTAAGCCCGACGAATGCTGATGTGCCTTCATCAGCGCATCTACAATAACAGAACATTTATCATCTTCTTCCTGGAAAAACTTAACATTCAACAAGTGGTAATCATGCATTGCTTGATACATAAATGTCAATAATATTTTGTATCTTCATTTTCTGTTTGTCACCGGGCTTGATGAGGTATAATTTCGTCACATGTTGTAATTTGAATATTGTATTTATTTGTTCAGCTAAGTCCTATCCAATTTTTTTTCATTTCTTCACTTGATACAAACGTGTGTCCTTGCTCTAACCGATCACTGCTTACTCGATTAAATAGTCTCCAGACCAGTCGCCACTTAGTGGCGGCTCTACATGTTTGGGACCTTGAAGCTGTAATGCTTGATAGGGTCCCTTTAAAAAAAAAAAGTATTGGGGGATAGGAAAGAAACGTATTGCAGAGAACACTGGACTTGGAGGCCCTTGAGCTCAAGCTTCATTAGCTTCACAGTAGATCCGCCTCTGTCTGCAATTGCTGTCACGGAATTGCTTCGCAGTAGTGGTCCAACAGTGGCCAAAACTCAGAGTATCTAATATGGGCTTTCAAAGGTGTCTACCTTCGCACAAGATTACTCATGGCAGAGTTGTAGATAGAAGGATAATGGTGCTTCTATCTCAAGGGAATGTTCGTAAGATATTTCCGAAGTCAAGAACAAAGCTGCATTGGCAGGGCAATTGTTAACTTACATCGGTCCGCCGCCGTTTATGAAGAATTAAGCAATTTTTAATTTCAGCTCGTTGAAGACTCCACCCTGGTTTACTCAGTGGAATTCTTATTTATATGGAATAGAAAAACAGAGTGTAATTAGTAAATTGACTGAGACACAACATGCAGTACACTTCAAAATGATTTAAATCAACGTTAAATTTGTGTATCTACAAATAACAGATTTAATAGTCCCCTTAGGGTTTTAACAAGGGTTTTTAAAAGAAATGAATTACTTTTATTTATCATAAAAAAGTTTATCATCACTGTTGTGTAATGTGATTAAAATGTGTATAAAGGAAAACACTTGGCAAGCTTTTATGTGTTACTTAGCTTGTCATTTGACGGATATGCTCCTTCTGACGTTAGGTTCTTGGTAACAGTAACACGCTTCGTCGCTGACCAAGGTTTTTGTAGGCCGCACACGTTCCCAGAAAGTGTCAGGGAGTGTCACGAAGTTGGTCCCTCGTCTTTAAAGCTCAAGCCACTTTTCCCTTCTGTTTCAGAGATAGAACACTTTCACTGGTACCACTACATCTATGGTGAAAGAATAGAAACATAAACCGCTCTACCATAGTATTTCTTTTCCGACTTATAGATTTATGGGTCCCCTTTCTCCTAGTTCCACCATCCCATCTACCGACAAGATAATTATCCTCTAGATAATTAAGCATAATCCCCTGCGAGAGACAAAATTCTTTATATTTAAGTGGAAATAGCTTTAGAGTTACTTTTACATTTAAATGAAAAGTGTTTAATAACATAGATATACCTAAATGTTTTACCGTTAACATCTACATTGATTGAAAAGTGTTTTCACAATATAGAAATGAATATGTTTTATCATTTACAATCTACCACTGGGTTGAAAAAGTTTTTGACAAACTTTCATTAACGTATTGATTTATAAGTTGAATATTTTACCATCAGACAAGGTAACACTGGATAACCGGTTTTGAAAATGATTAGATAGTTCTACTTGTTAATTAAAATATACAACTTTATTCTTTCATCTTTATCCCTCCCTGGCACCAAATAGTCAACTTGGAACTACCTAATGCTTTTAAGTCTACACTGTTAACCTAAAGCTAATCAATAAAGCCGTCACCAGCCGCTTGGCAGTGGAAGGTTATCAAGGAAGATTCTAACTGTTATCTGCATAGAGCCTGGGGGAGGATTTGCCAGCCACTAATGACATTGGGTCATCTACTTAAGCACGTTTTCACATTATTACAGATAATCACATAGCAATGTATAACAAATTAGGTTCTCACATGTTAAAAGTACTGAAAAATATAGATATGTACAACATGTGACATACCTTACGCCAATCTTGGCATTTCAGCCGAGACTGTTATGTGCTCTGAAAAGTAGCGTTAAGGCACATGCAGATGCTTTTTTACACTGTTTCTTGGATGAGACATTACGTTAACCACTAAATTTTGTCTCTATGACACCAATGTGTTCAGTTAGATCCTCAAGACATCCCGGTTTTTTCATGATCCTGAATTACGATAAATGGTTTTCCTTGCTCTAGTATAAGTCCTTCAAAATGCTCCAACAATACGTCCGATCATGATAAATGAGAATTCTAGATTCTAACTCTAGAATTCAGGTTTTCGTCAGTGGCTAAGCGATCCGCACAGGTGAAATTATTCAGTGTCCTTAAAAACTGTAAAACGAGTCAGATTTATATGGCACTTCCTCTCCCCAGCAGTACTTTGTTCCGATTAGCAGAATCCAATCAGGAATTTGTAGTTCCTCTAATTCGACAATCTCGCCAAACTGTTTCAAAACAAGCTCTGGGGGGGGGGGGGGGGGGGCCCCAAATTTCAGTTGGGTAATCCATAATTTTTCCGACGTGGAATAATTATGTGCGTGATGCAAAAGGTCACGTCTCCCATGAACATGGAATGAAAACATCCGATATCTATGCGGCAAATATTTACAAATAGACTTACATAATTACTAAATAATAAAGTAAATGTCTTTGTAACAAAGGTGTGCCCCAGAGAACGGTGATTGTCCCATGCATGTCTGTCCAAAATGTGTCGCACAGACCGAAATCTCGTTTATATTCGATTGGAGCACACACACTCCGTCTCTTTACAATCTTGACAAAGAAACCGCACCATGGCCCATTTCAGCGATTAAACAAAGCGGCTGGGTGATTTATTAGTCTTAAAATCTGTAGTCTTGCGCGATGTCGCCACACCCCAGAGTCACCACATGGTTGTCGATTTATTACCTAATCTCAGCCGTTTCCTAGCAAAGCAAGTAGAAACGGGATAACCAACAGACATGACTAGAACATATCAGTGAGGCATGAGTGATTAAGCATGTTATGAAAATAACCTAAATAGAGGGGTAGCGTGAGATTAAACCCACCCAAGCATGGCTCTCACCTCTCAAATGACAGACAATCGGAGCCTCCAAGAAAATGCAAGTCACAAGGTACAACTAAAAAAACAAGAATAGAAACTGATTCCTGCTGTAGAAAAGCAGATATCTGACCCAAAACTAATTATGGTGACACTTGCTGCAACTTTAACACTGCTTGCTACTTAAATATGTCACCACATGCCGTACGGTAACCTCCAGAATGAAGGTATAAACAATGCAAATGTTTTAAATTATTGATAAGGGGGAAAGTACAAAAACTTACTCAATTATATCCAATCAACGTCTTTGTATATCACGCTTCGTCATCCCCTTGACTGCCCTGACGATTTTTCAGCTATTTCGGATGAAGTAGTTTTTTCGTGCATTCGGAAAAAGGGCTTTTTTCTGCCTTAGGCAAACAAACGAACGCTTTCAGATCAAACAACAATGATTGACCCTTAATGAAACACACAACCAATAATTTTAAGTGACATCCGATCTCTGTGATTTAAGAACACTCGGAATTTCCAGTGGTTCCTCCACTCCTGGCCCTGTCGTTCCGAGAACGTCATACAATAGATTCATTGTAAAAAAAAAAATAAAAAATGTTGCAAGATGTGAATAACTCGAATATCTTTGATAACTGGTTTACAAATCTTTCAACACGTTTGATAGATGTTACAGAAGTCCTTCAAGATTTACTGTATAAACTGTTATTACTTTTTTTGTATCTCAAATATGGTAGGAAACTCTTTAACAGAGGCGAAACAACAGGAAGCAATCTCTGATCATCAGAAGCAGTTTTCCCCCCACCGTTCCGACAAGGTATTTTCTGCCCGATAATACTCCTTTAACACTCTAAGGTGGGCGGCCCACTTATGGGTCAGTACTCCCAAGCTCCCCTCAGCGCACCTGTTTTGTCTTTATCGAAATTGAACCTTTTCCCTTATGGTAACGAGTTATATGTCACAGTAAAAAACAGTTTACAACTGTGACCAGTAGAAAAAATTTTGACAACTAACTGTTTTGCAACATTAATAATTTAGTTATTTTCGTTTATTTGTTGTTGTTTATGTGAGCGATGGGCCCAACACTACTAGCATATCCACCCATTTCGCAGGGCAGCCTGCATTAATGGACACTTGGAGTGATGGATTCTGAAACAATTTAATTTTACACGAATTGAGGATACGAGTCCCAATGCATAGACCGTGTGCTTTAATTTCAACATGTCGATTTTTCCTGATCTCCATAATTCAGCAACACTGTCCTGTTTGACGAAAACAACTAACTAACGTTGGATTTTTTATTCCCGTTAATGATATCCACCAAAAGATAGATATAAGTGGATGGAAGCAGACATCATCATCATCATCAGTTGATAAGATCTCTATGGTGTTGTTTGCTCCACTGTAGTGTATGGAATGTCAACTTGACCTACGCAGTGGTGTGTAGACATGGATTGAGTGTATAATGTGCGAATGATGATAAAGGTTCGTGGTGTTGACAAAAAATGTTCTTTTCTCACACTCATGTATGGCTGGAAGTCATCGACACCAACGACTGTGTACCTTTTCTAAAGTTTAATTGGACGTACACACTCGACAGCACAGATAGTGACAAATCACAGGTTGCCATAATACATCAAGTAAACAGTGGAAAATGGTCTTGCAATGTTTACATAGGCACTCCGATGGTAGGAATAAGTGTATAATGGACTGTCAGTAGCCAAGCACTCAGCATCGCCCATACATATATATCATCTGACTTCACTGACTGAGCACGTCAGCTTATAAACAATATTTCAGATGGCTTCTAAACCTAATCTCGTCTAGCGACGATTCTTCAACATAATGTTCAGCACATATTTTTCCATATAATAATATTGAACCGCTAACAACGGGTTCTCATGTGTAGCAGTGATCTCTGGACTGATAAAGCGATAATACGGGCATCCCTTTTCTCTTCTTGAAAGTCACTACATGTTTTGGTTCCAAGATGGCTTCACTCGTGAGCTGTCACTCACGTTTGGATACAGATAATGAATCTGTCCTAAAGTTAGTCATTCATAAAACATTGCATTGCTCTGTAGATTTGATCATGAAACAATTGGACTGCAAATCTACAGGATATAGTGCTGCTAGGAATCGAAGTCGTTTTCATCGAGTCAAATATATTCTCTAGACATTCAAATCGTACCTATCGAAAATGGTGGCTTCGATCCGAGAGTTCATAAAGAGTAATCGTTTGATTACCTTGGTATAGGAAATATGAAACTGCCATTCCTTGGCAATACGACTAAACACTGGGGTAAAGCATACACGATAGGTTTAGACGACTATCACCTTCCCCACAAATACTGAGATCACTTTTTCCCGGCGACAGGCCGACATGGAAAACACACAGTCCCTATCAGGACGAAGCCAAATCACACCACACTCTAGCGACACATCCGCCGAATAGCCTTCGACCTCTCTAGAGACAACAGAACATATAGTTCGACTTAGATATGTAAAGATATACAGATATAAGACAGACTCGTCCTACTCAGACAAACAATACACATAAATTCAGGCCATAGATATTCTGAAGCAAGAACAATCTATTATTACCCAAACAACGAATAAATCGCAGTAAAATGGATTTATCCGCGGAGTTTGATCGAAAGAGCCGACACAACTTTCAAGGGAAGTAACTCAATAATGACTTTCCCTTAAGCACTAAAAAATTACCTATGTATAATATTGTAAGATATCAAAGACTGCACGTAACAGTCTTACCCCACCCCCCGGGAAAAAAAAAAAATGGAACATTTTTTTTTTTTTGAAATACATCTAGGAGCAACGTACAATAGGCTCACAACGCATGAATAATGCGCAGATGAAAATATCAGGAATACCTATAACGCCTAATATGAGGCTAAGTCGACTTATGGAGCGACTGGTGAGAATGTGTCTCATAAACTGAGAGAAATTATTTCTCTACAAGTATATTTTTTCCAGGAAGGTGTCATCAAAGTATAATACAATTCTGGCAATTACACAATGCCTAAAAAATTCATATCATCATTTCGCATTAGATATCTTAAATTTATGATTTATGAAGAAAAAATCATCAAAGCACAGCGGTGAATAAACATCAATGAACCGCTATGTAGTGATACAATCATTATATTATTAAATTACAAATGTGTATCTATCATGATATAGAAAAGGAACTACTATAGAACTAGACATATCAAGAAGTCTAAGCCCTAATAGTTATGTGGAATCATGTGGGCATCTTGACAGAATGTCTGCCATCACATTATCTGATCCACGAATAGCTCGCACAGAGAAATGAAAAGGTTGAAGAGCAATTGCATATCGAGTAGACCTCGAGCTCTTCAAATTCTTACTCTGTATAGCAGTAAGAGCTTTTTGGTCGGTTTCTACTATGAAAATGTGCGCCTAGAAGGAATCTCTGTAGTTTGAGGATCGACCAAACCATAGCTAATAGCTCACGGTCTAAAACCGAATAATTCCTTTCTGCCGCATTAAGTTTTCTGGAAATATACATTACAGGATGCAGAGTTCCAGAGTACTCTTGCATTAGTGCCGCTCCAATCCCAGTGGATGAAGCGTCACTACGAAGAACGAATGTCTTATCTTTAGTGGGTAGCACTAAAATAGGTGGTGTTGAAAACAGTGTTTTAATCTTATCCAGAGAGCATTGGCATTCCTGAGACCAGTGGACCACATTAGGCGAACCTTTCTTTAGAAGTGTTGAGAGAGGTGCCATGATAGAGGATAGATTCTGAATGAATCTGCCATAAAATTGAATAAGACCTAACAGACTTCTCACCTGTTTTTTTAGTCTTAGGGATTGAGATGTTAAGTATCTTACTAGTATTATGGTCCTCTGTCTTTAGGAAACCATGACCAACTCGGTGGCCTAGGAAAGAAATTTCGCTAAAACCAATATAGGCTTTAGAGGGTTTCGCTGTCAGGTTTGTGCTCACGCAAAGTAGACAGCAATTCATCTAACCCCGAATAGTGATCTTCCCAAGTATCGCTGAAAAGACAGATGTCGTCTAGATATGCAATGACATCTGACCGATAAGATAGGATTCGGCGCATCATGCGTACGAATGTAGCTGGTGCGTTTATAAGACCGAAAGGCATAAAATTCCATTGGAACAAACCTCTAGGTGTTGAAAAAGCCGTGAGAGGTTTTGCGCGTTCAGATAAAGGAACTTGCCAATATCCTTTAGACAAATCAAGTTTAGTGAAAAAATGAGATTTGGAGAGTCGAGTAAGTAGCTCTTCCAGTAAAGGCATAGGTTCGGCATCGAACTTAGTTACTTGATTCAATTTTCGATAGTCAACGCAAAGACGTATGTTATTGTCTTTTTTACGCACAATAACCATCGGCGAAGAATATGCAGAGGTGGATGGTTCGATTATTTTCAAATCTATCATCTCATCCAACTCTTTCTCGACCTGTGCTTGAAAATGTATAGGTATAGGATAAGGTCTAATCCTAATAGGAGTATGGTCAGTTAGAACAATGTCATGTTGAATGACATTCGTTTGTCCAGGGATGTCAGTGAGTACATCCTGAAATGTTTGCAACATAGTTGAAACTTGTCGCTGTTCTCCTAGAGACAAATCAGGAGAGACAGTAACGTTCTTCCATGATTCACTGGAATGAAGTGGGATCATTGGAAGAGGAAGATTTACATCTGAAAAACTTGTTTCCTCATCCTGTATCACGGACAGTGATGAGTAATGACCATGTGGTACTGGAGAATTGTCCGTTGCTTGGAAAATGGGTTGCAAATAATCCGGACGTTCATGGAATTCAGTAAGCATATTGATGTGGAAGGTTTTATGCTTCCCATCAATATCGACAATATAGTCGACATCGGAAATTTTCGATATTATATCGTACGGACCTTTCCAAGAAATAAGTAATCTGTTTTCCCTACAAGGTAGTAATACAAATGCTTTGTCACCAGGACAAAGTTGTCGTAAGCATCTCTTCTTATTGGCAAATTGCCTTGCCTTCTGTTTCGCAAATTCAGAAGAAGAAGTTGCTAATTTGCATGCTTCGATAATTTTTTTGTCTCAACGCGATGACATATTCGTAGGATGACTTTGTGTCATCGTCAATATTGTCAGATGTTATGAGATCGTGAAGCAACGACATAGGGCCACGCGGACGCGCGCCAAAGACGAGTTCAAAGGGAGAAAATCCCGTATGTTCATTGGGTACCTCTCTGTAAGCGAAGAGGGCCGCAGGTAAAACTCTGTCCCAGTCCTGAGGATGATCCTCAGTTATCTTCCCCAGTAAGTTTTTAAGTGTTCTATTAAGGCGTTCGACCATACCATTAGACATTGGATGGTAGATACTACTTAAAGATCTATCTATCTGCAGAGTAGACATTACTTGAGACATGGTATCTGATATTAGTTGGGTGCCATGGTCTGACAATATCTCTCCGGGGAACCCCAGACGAGAAAATATAAGCCAAAGAGCATCTGCAATATCAGCAGTAGTAATGCTCTTCAGAGGAATAGCCTCTGGCCAACGTGTGCACATATCAACACACGTCAAGATAAACTGATGTCCTCTGGCAGACTTGATCTTAAATGGACCAATTATGTCTATGGCCATTTTTTGGAACGGCCGAATAGGAATGTCCGCCGCCTGAATGGGTGCAGCATGCCGTGGACCTTTGGATTTAACTTCCTGACATACTTTACAAGATCGACAATAAATCCGTATGTCCTTGTTTACCAATGGCCAAAAGAAAGCCGCAAGGACTCTTGACTTAGTACGGGAAAAACCCATGTGTCCAGCACACTGAGAGTCGTGAGCGTGCTGCAAAATTTTAACTCTCAAATTCTTGGGAACCAGGATTTGAGAATGACTTGACGTAATGGAGTCTTGAACCATACGTACAAGTACGCCATTCTTCTTTGTAATCCACGATTTACGACTTGTGTCTTTATTCGGATCACCTTTAGTTGCAAGAATGAAGAATTTCTTCAGAGTGGGATCATCTTCTTGCTGTTTTATAAACGAGTCACGAGAAATTACCAAGGGATTATCTTGGTTATGCACTTCATTATTTTCAATAGATGAAGTTTGAGGCATATTAAGAGCCTGAGCTCTAGTGACTACAGCGTTAGCAATCTGCATGTTTTGCCTTTCCCACGTGGAAATTTGTTGCGGAGTGCATTCTTTGACTCCATGAATGCGACCGATGATGAGGTCAGCGATCGGATTCGGAAGAAGACATGCGTGTACATCTCCTGTAAAGAAAGGAGTAGCAATCCTAATGATAGCAGTAGAGTATTTCTCTAATGTGCCGCCAAATGTTACACATTTGACTACTTGTCCAGTGGCACGGGAAGGATCTACGAGTGACTGCCTAACACCAATTGTGGTGCATCCAGAATCAAATAGCACAGAGACTGGATTGTTATTCACTAAACCCTTATGTAAGACAAGAGAACCTCTTCCATCATGCGCGACTGATGCCGGAAGAGCAGGAAGAGGATGGCCACAGCTTAAAGTAGACACTGTGGTTGGCTCAAATAGCGTTTTGCATTGGGGGCACTGAGATGCTCTCCCAAAATCAAAAGCGGCACATGCCATATTACTAGCATCATTATTATCTTTACTCTGTTTATAGGCTTCATTGGACTCTTGTTGTGCAGAGTTTGCCTGAAAATGTGGTTTATGTCTTTTGTATTGAGATCTACCTCGGTTATTATCACCTCTGTAGTTATTGTTACCTCTATTGTAACCCCTATTTGGGTTTGAGTCATAGTTCCCTTGGTTACCATTATCATATTCATTATAATGAGTATCTCTGTAATTATGATCTTGTTGACTCCAAGACGGATAACCCTGATAGTTTCTATAATTACTTCCTCTACGGAAATTCCTATAATTATGACCACCCCTGTGTCGAGAGCTATCAGCTCGTCTCCAGTTCTTTGAAGAAGAACCCTGAAATGATTGGTTACCTTGGTTTTGATAACTATTATGGTTACCTTTTTTATCAAATCTGTTTTGAGGTCCCTGAAATCTGTGTGAATAATTGGGATTGTATGGTGTTGCTGAAGCAACTGGCATACTCTCCTTAATCTTAGTGTTGCCAAAAGTCACGTCGGGGTGTGCAGTGACATATTGGGAACAATATTCTTCCATTTCTTTTAGAGATTTGGGTTTACGCTCATGTATAAATTCAAGGAAAGGTTTGTTCACACATGACATAATCTTATCTCTGAGCAACAAATCCATAAGTCCTTCATACGTTTTTTTCTGTTTTGGAAAGCTCAATCCAACGATCAACTGTGAGACGTGCCTTTGCAGTGAATTCTGAGAATTCTACACCCGTCTCAGGCACCATCGTTTTAAATAAAAGGCGATAGCCTTCCTCACTTAGCTGATATTTTTTTATCAAAGCCGCCCTAATGACATCATAATTATCCTTATCTGCTTCTCCTACAAGGCATAATCTAGTCAAAGATTCACCTTTCAAGTTTTCTGATAATTGATTAGCGTATTGTGATTTATCCACATTATGTGTACGACAAGAACGTTCAAATCTATCCAGCCAGAATGTAATATCGTCACTGGACTGATTGAACGGTGGAACCTTAACCTTGTAAGTAGAAGGTTTACCATTACCACTAGATGCCTGATTAACATTACTCATACTTGTCAATCTCAATTTCTCTAACTCAAATTCATGTTCTCTTATTGCTTTTTTCTCTTCAGCATCTAATCTTTTTTGTTCAGCCTCCCTGTCTAATCTTTTTTTGTTCAGCTTCCCTGTCTAATCTTTTTTGTTCAGCTTCACTGTCTAATCTTTTTTGTTCCGCAGCAGCTTCTCTTTCTAATTTTTTTTTGTTCAGCTTCACTGTCTAATCTTTTTTGTTCCGCAGCAGCTTCTCTTTCTAATTTTTTTTGTTCAGCTGCAGCTTCTCTTTCTAATTTTTTTTGTTCAGCTTCAAATCTCCTTTCCTCCACCTGCATCTGCAATTTCTTTTGTTCAGCAGCAGCCTCAGCTTCTCTTTCTAATCTTTTCTCTTCCGCCATAGCTTTTCTTTCTTCTGCAGCTAATCTTTTCTCTTCTGCAGCTAATGCTTTGTCATATTGAGCAACTGCCCATTGTTCTAATTGTTGACCAGTCTTATCAAGGGCTTTCCCTTGTGTAATGAAGTATTCTAATGTAGCCATGATGTCTAACAATAATACTAATCACCTGAATCAATAATAATACCACAAGTTCTCAATGACTTGATTAATCAGTATACTATCCCAATATCTGTGGGTCACAAGCCTTTAATAAGGTCTTGTATAATAGTAATAATAATCAGGTACTGGTTTATACCATAATCCAAGTGCAGTGCACAGGCAATTGTGTCTTATGAAATATACCTATATAAAACATATGTCAACCAACAGAATACATAAAGTACAAATAGGACTGACAATACAAGAACGTTTGCAGAAATCAAAATAAATCAAATAGGGAAATCAATGAAAATAATCACTGAATCTGCAAAGAATAACAACACAAATGACGTCACAATATATGAATATAAATTGAGAATAGAACTGAAAGATAGAAAAGGTTAGACCAACAAATTACAAACAAATCAAAACAAAACTAAAGAACAAAGAAATATTACAAAAATAACAATAATTACAGACTTCACAGCTAACACAAAAGCAACAGTTGTCGCAGCAAATTTTCAATCAAGAAAATTGCACCTATAGAAAACGCCCACAACGGACCCTCTATGACGTGGGATATTCTGTTGTGAGGACGCCGCCCAACCTTAAACACAACCCGCTGACATAGAAACTAACATACTATACAAACAAATAACATGTAAACATAAATATATATAAATTATGTGTATGATAGTATGTGTTGCAAAATAGGCTCAGTCTTACAGTAATGGCAAAGTTATTTTTATGAAAACAAACAAACTGCCACTTTATTCAATTAAACATTCTGGCCTTAAATATTAAAGTTCATATATGGAAAACAAGAAGATCCATCGATGAAAATAGGACTTCTTAGTTCACTCATACTGTCTTCCTGTTAACATTGACAAGAATTGATCCAACTGTTCTGTGAAACTCTATAATGTCTAATGTAAAAAATGTCAACAACGCTGACCTACATACTGCATTCACCTGACAGGTCACGTGACGAAGTGTTGACAAAGAGCAAACCAATACTGCAAGTGTGTCGTATCAGCCACAGGAAACGGTCTGGTATCGGTAATCTGTTGACTTCTGAACTTCTGCGAGGTCAAACCCAGAAAGCTGGTCCACCAGTTGATAAGGTTGATAACGTTGGATTTTTATTCCCGTTAATGATATCCACCAAAAGATAGATATAAGTGGATGGAAGCAGACATCATCATCATCATCAGTTGATAAGATCTCTATGGTGTTGTTTGCTCCACTGTAGTGTATGGAATGTCAACTTGACCTACGCAGTGGTGTGTAGACATGGATTGAGTGTATAATGTGCGAATGATGATAAAGGTTCGTGGTGTTGACAAAAAATGTTCTTTTCTCACACTCATGTATGGCTGGAAGTCATCGACACCAACGACTGTGTACCTTTTCTAAAGTTTAATTGGACGTACACACTCGACAGCACAGATAGTGACAAATCACAGGTTGCCATAATACATCATAGTACAGTGGATAAATGGTCTTGCAATGTTACATGGGCACTCATGTAGAATAAGTGTATAATGGACTGTCAGTAGCCAAGCACTCAGTATCGCCCATACATATATCATCTGACTTCACTGACTGAGCACGTCAGCTTATAAACAATATTTCAGATGGCTTCTAAACCTAATCTCGTCTAGCGACGATTCTTCAACATAATGTTCAGCACATATTTTTCCATATAATAATATTGAACCGCTAATAACGGGTTCTCATGTGTAGCAGTGATCTCTGGACTAAACAAGCGATAATACGGGCATCCCTTTTCTCTTCTTGAAAGTCACTACATGTTTTTGGTTCCAAGATGGCTTCACTCGTGAGCTGTCACTCACGTTTGGATACAGATAATGAATCTGTCCTAAAGTTAGTCATTCATAAAACATTTCATTGCTCTGTAGATTTGATCATGAACAATTGACTGCAATCTACAGGATATAGTGCTGCTAGGAATCGAAGTCGTTTTCATCGAGTCAAATATATTCTCTTAGACATTCAAATCGTAACTATCGAAAATGGTGGCTTCGATCGAGAGTTCATAAGAGTATCTTTGATTACCTTGGTATAGGAAATATGAAACTGCCATTCCTTGGCAATACGACTAAACACTGGGGTAAAGCATACACGATAGGTTTAGACGACTATCACCTTCCCCACAAATACTGAGATCACTTTTTCCCCGGCGACAGGCCGACATGGAAAACACACAGTCCCTATCAGGACGAAGCCAAATCACACCACACTCTAGCGACACATCCGCCGAATAGCCTTCGACCTCTCTAGAGACAACAGAACATATAGTTCGACTTAGATATGTAAAGATATACAGATATAAGACAGACTCGTCCTACTCAGACAAACAATACACATAAATTCAGGCCATAGATATTCTGAAGCAAGAACAAACTATTATTACCCAAACAACGAATAAATCGCAGTAAAATGGATTTATCCGCGGAGTTTGATCGAAAGAGCCGACACAACTTTCAAGGGAAGTAACTCAATAATGACTTTCCCTTAAGCACTAAAAAATATTTACCTATGTATAATATTGTAAGATATCAAAGACTGATACGTATGTATAATATTGTAAGATATCAAAACTGCGGAAACGTTTACTACCAGATACCCTTTTCTAAAAAAATCATTTAGGCTACATCTATGTTTTACCTACCTATATATTATCTATTTATCTGTCAATTATCTAAGCGCATCTATCTAATGCTATCTATTACCACTACTATCTATCTGTCTAACATTTCTATCTAGGTATGTATATCAAATAGCTAAAATCTATCTATCTATCTAATCTTACACTAACGATCTATCTAAACTAAATGTAAAACGGACTTTGAGAAATTTTTGTTTTGCTATTTTTTTCAGTCCTTTCCACTGGCATATTATATAACATAACTACAAAATTCCAATAGCAAATATTGCCTGACATGTAATCAAATTACCGAAACATAAAATTGTAATACGATCATTTCAACGTGTACACCTCAAATGTAAATCACTATTCTTTCTAAGAATATACGTTAATACCTTTCTATCTTTGTTATCTATTTTATCAAATCTAGTAATACCTCCCTATTTATTTATCTATTTAGACCTATTTTTTAAAAACCATCGTATCTTATCTATCTTAACCTAGAAAATCTATCCTTCTATTCTATCTTATCAATCTTCTAACTATCCTATCTATAAAGAATCAATGTATCTATCAAGCTATCTAATCTATCAGATAATTCATTCTATCTATTTATCTATGCCTATTCTAATAATCTATCTATCTATCTATCTATCTATCTATCTATCTATCTATCTATCTATCTATCTATCAACAGACTGACCGATACGAGAGTAAATTTTTTTTGTTTTTTGTTTTTGTTTTTTTAAGTCCATTTCACACATATTATATAACATAACTACAAAATTCCAATAGCAAATATTGCCTCAATCTTGTAAAACAAACCTTACCGAAACCACAATGTTGTAAAACAATCCTTACCGACACCTCAATCTTGTAAAACCTACCTTTCTACTTACCTACCTACCTATCTATCTTTTTATCTATTTATCTATCTATCTACCTACCTATCTATTTATCTATTTATCTATCTATTTATCATCTATCTATCTATCCATCTTTCTAACTATCTATCTATCTATCTATCTATCTATCTATCTATCTATCTATCTATCTATCAACAGACTGACCGATACGAGAGTGAATTTTTTTTTTTTTTTTTTTAAAGTCCATTTCACACATATTATATAACATAACTACAAAATTCCAATAGCAAATATTGCCTCAATCTTGTAAAACAAACCTTACCGAAACCACAATCTTGTAAAACCTACCGGCAATATTTTAACGACACCAACTGCTTGTATTATACCTACCTTTCTACTTGTACCTACCTTTAATTTTTTATTGTATCTAAAGCCTTATCTATTACCTAACTAATCTATTAATACTATTTACAATACTATCTAATCTAAATTAGCTATCTTCTATTCTATCTATCTATGGTTTCTATCTTGTATCTATCTTATCATATCTATCTATCTTAAACTATCTATCTAACATCTATCTAAGAATTTTGACTATTTATCTTAAGTATTATCTCTTAACGTTTTTAGAGTTCCCAAATCTTTTACTTTGCTAATTCCATTTCCACATATATAATATACATAATTATCAAAATTCCAATAGCAAATATTGCCTCAATCTTGTAAAACTAACCTTACCGAAACCACAATCTTGTAAAACAATCCTTACCGACACCTCATCTTGTTATAAAAATTCATTCACGTTTCTAACCTTATTATTTTTATTTGCTGTTTATATGCATTTTTATTCATACAAACCCCAAACCTTATTAAATCATATCTATTTATTCTATTTATCAATCTATGTATTACTGTTACGAAACATGTCTATTCTTTGATTAACTTTACACTACTGTTACGTGCAGTCTTTGATATCTTACAATATTATACATAGGTAATTTTTTAGTGCTTAAGGGAAAGTCATTATTGAGTTACTTCCCTTGAAAGTTGTGTCGGCTCTTTCGATCAAACTCCGCGGATAAATCCATTTTACTGCGATTTATTCGTTGTTTGGGTAATAATAGATTGTTCTTGCTTCAGAATATCTATGGCCTGAATTTATGTGTATTGTTTGTCTGAGTAGGACGAGTCTGTCTTATATCTGTATATCTTTACATATCTAAGTCGAACTATATGTTCTGTTGTCTCTAGAGAGGTCGAAGGCTATTCGGCGGATGTGTCGCTAGAGTGTGGTGTGATTTGGCTTCGTCCTGATAGGGACTGTGTGTTTTCCATGTCGGCCTGTCGCCGGGGAAAAGTGATCTCAGTATTTGTGGGGAAGGTGATAGTCGTCTAAACCTATCGTGTATGCTTTACCCCAGTGTTTTAGTCGTATTGCCAAGGAATGGCAGTTTCATATTTCCTATACCAAGGTAATCAAAGATACTCTTATGAACTCTCGATCGAAGCCACCATTTTCGATAGTTACGATTTGAATGTCTAAGAGAATATATTTGACTCGATGAAAACGACTTCGATTCCTAGCAGCACTATATCCTGTAGATTGCAGTCAATTGTTCATGATCAAATCTACAGAGCAATGAAATGTTTTATGAATGACTAACTTTAGGACAGATTCATTATCTGTATCCAAACGTGAGTGACAGCTCACGAGTGAAGCCATCTTGGAACCAAAACATGTAGTGACTTTCAAGAAGAGAAAAGGGATGCCCGTATTATCGCTTGTTTAGTCCAGAGATCACTGCTACACATGAGAACCCGTTATTAGCGGTTCAATATTATTATATGGAAAAATATGTGCTGAACATTATGTTGAAGAATCGTCGCTAGACGAGATTAGGTTTAGAAGCCATCTGAAATATTGTTTATAAGCTGACGTGCTCAGTCAGTGAAGTCAGATGATATATGTATGGGCGATACTGAGTGCTTGGCTACTGACAGTCCATTATACACTTATTCTACATGAGTGCCCATGTAACATTGCAAGACCATTTATCCACTGTACTATGATGTATTATGGCAACCTGTGATTTGTCACTATCTGTGCTGTCGAGTGTGTACGTCCAATTAAACTTTAGAAAAGGTACACAGTCGTTGGTGTCGATGACTTCCAGCCATACATGAGTGTGAGAAAAGAACATTTTTTGTCAACACCACGAACCTTTATCATCATTCGCACATTATACACTCAATCCATGTCTACACACCACTGCGTAGGTCAAGTTGACATTCCATACACTACAGTGGAGCAAACAACACCATAGAGATCTTATCAACTGATGATGATGATGATGATGTCTGCTTCCATCCACTTATATCTATCTTTTGGTGGATATCATTAACGGGAATAAAAATCCAACGTTATCAACCTTATCAACTGGTGGACCAGCTTTCTGGGTTTGACCTCGCAGAAGTTCAGAAGTCAACAGATTACCGATACCAGACCGTTTCCTGTGGCTGATACGACACACTTGCAGTATTGGTTTGCTCTTTGTCAACACTTCGTCACGTGACCTGTCAGGTGAATGCAGTATGTAGGTCAGCGTTGTTGACATTTTTTACATTAGACATTATAGAGTTTCACAGAACAGTTGGATCAATTCTTGTCAATGTTAACAGGAAGACAGTATGAGTGAACTAAGAAGTCCTATTTTCATCGATGGATCTTCTTGTTTTCCATATATGAACTTTAATATTTAAGGCCAGAATGTTTAATTGAATAAAGTGGCAGTTTGTTTGTTTTCATAAAAATAACTTTGCCATTACTGTAAGACTGAGCCTATTTTGCAACACATACTATCATACACATAATTTATATATATTTATGTTTACATGTTATTTGTTTGTATAGTATGTTAGTTTCTATGTCAGCGGGTTGTGTTTAAGGTTGGGCGGCGTCCTCACAACAGAATATCCCACGTCATAGAGGGTCCGTTGTGGGCGTTTTCTATAGGTGCAATTTTCTTGATTGAAAATTTGCTGCGACAACTGTTGCTTTTGTGTTAGCTGTGAAGTCTGTAATTATTGTTATTTTTGTAATATTTCTTTGTTCTTTAGTTTTGTTTTGATTTGTTTGTAATTTGTTGGTCTAACCTTTTCTATCTTTCAGTTCTATTCTCAATTTATATTCATATATTGTGACGTCATTTGTGTTGTTATTCTTTGCAGATTCAGTGATTATTTTCATTGATTTCCCTATTTGATTTATTTTGATTTCTGCAAACGTTCTTGTATTGTCAGTCCTATTTGTACTTTATGTATTCTGTTGGTTGACATATGTTTTATATAGGTATATTTCATAAGACACAATTGCCTGTGCACTGCACTTGGATTATGGTATAAACCAGTACCTGATTATTATTACTATTATACAAGACCTTATTAAAGGCTTGTGACCCACAGATATTGGGATAGTATACTGATTAATCAAGTCATTGAGAACTTGTGGTATTATTATTGATTCAGGTGATTAGTATTATTGTTAGACATCATGGCTACATTAGAATACTTCATTACACAAGGGAAAGCCCTTGATAAGACTGGTCAACAATTAGAACAATGGGCAGTTGCTCAATATGACAAAGCATTAGCTGCAGAAGAGAAAAGATTAGCTGCAGAAGAAAGAAAAGCTATGGCGGAAGAGAAAAGATTAGAAAGAGAAGCTGAGGCTGCTGCTGAACAAAAGAAATTGCAGATGCAGGTGGAGGAAAGGAGATTTGAAGCTGAACAAAAAAAATTAGAAAGAGAAGCTGCAGCTGAACAAAAAAAATTAGAAAGAGAAGCTGCTGCGGAACAAAAAAGATTAGACAGTGAAGCTGAACAAAAAAAATTAGAAAGAGAAGCTGCTGCGGAACAAAAAAGATTAGACAGTGAAGCTGAACAAAAAAGATTAGACAGGGAAGCTGAACAAAAAAGATTAGACAGGGAGGCTGAACAAAAAAGATTAGATGCTGAAGAGAAAAAAGCAATAAGAGAACATGAATTTGAGTTAGAGAAATTGAGATTGACAAGTATGAGTAATGTTAATCAGGCATCTAGTGGTAATGGTAAACCTTCTACTTACAAGGTTAAGGTTCCACCGTTCAATCAGTCCAGTGACGATATTACATTCTGGCTGGATAGATTTGAACGTTCTTGTCGTACACATAATGTGGATAAATCACAATACGCTAATCAATTATCAGAAAACTTGAAAGGTGAATCTTTGACTAGATTATGCCTTGTAGGAGAAGCAGATAAGGATAATTATGATGTCATTAGGGCGGCTTTGATAAAAAAATATCAGCTAAGTGAGGAAGGCTATCGCCTTTTATTTAAAACGATGGTGCCTGAGACGGGTGTAGAATTCTCAGAATTCACTGCAAAGGCACGTCTCACAGTTGATCGTTGGATTGAGCTTTCCAAAACAGAAAAAACGTATGAAGGACTTATGGATTTGTTGCTCAGAGATAAGATTATGTCATGTGTGAACAAACCTTTCCTTGAATTTATACATGAGCGTAAACCCAAATCTCTAAAAGAAATGGAAGAATATTGTTCCCAATATGTCACTGCACACCCCGACGTGACTTTTGGCAACACTAAGATTAAGGAGAGTATGCCAGTTGCTTCAGCAACACCATACAATCCCAATTATTCACACAGATTTCAGGGACCTCAAAACAGATTTGATAAAAAAGGTAACCATAATAGTTATCAAAACCAAGGTAACCAATCATTTCAGGGTTCTTCTTCAAAGAACTGGAGACGAGCTGATAGCTCTCGACACAGGGGTGGTCATAATTATAGGAATTTCCGTAGAGGAAGTAATTATAGAAACTATCAGGGTTATCCGTCTTGGAGTCAACAAGATCATAATTACAGAGATACTCATTATAATGAATATGATAATGGTAACCAAGGGAACTATGACTCAAACCCAAATAGGGGTTACAATAGAGGTAACAATAACTACAGAGGTGATAATAACCGAGGTAGATCTCAATACAAAAGACATAAACCACATTTTCAGGCAAACTCTGCACAACAAGAGTCCAATGAAGCCTATAAACAGAGTAAAGATAATAATGATGCTAGTAATATGGCATGTGCCGCTTTTGATTTTGGGAGAGCATCTCAGTGCCCCCAATGCAAAACGCTATTTGAGCCAACCACAGTGTCTACTTTAAGCTGTGGCCATCCTCTTCCTGCTCTTCCGGCATCAGTCGCGCATGATGGAAGAGGTTCTCTTGTCTTACATAAGGGTTTAGTGAATAACAATCCAGTCTCTGTGCTATTTGATTCTGGATGCACCACAATTGGTGTTAGGCAGTCACTCGTAGATCCTTCCCGTGCCACTGGACAAGTAGTCAAATGTGTAACATTTGGCGGCACATTAGAGAAATACTCTACTGCTATCATTAGGATTGCTACTCCTTTCTTTACAGGAGATGTACACGCATGTCTTCTTCCGAATCCGATCGCTGACCTCATCATCGGTCGCATTCATGGAGTCAAAGAATGCACTCCGCAACAAATTTCCACGTGGGAAAGGCAAAACATGCAGATTGCTAACGCTGTAGTCACTAGAGCTCAGGCTCTTAATATGCCTCAAACTTCATCTATTGAAAATAATGAAGTGCATAACCAAGATAATCCCTTGGTAATTTCTCGTGACTCGTTTATAAAACAGCAAGAAGATGATCCCACTCTGAAGAAATTCTTCATTCTTGCAACTAAAGGTGATCCGAATAAAGACACAAGTCGTAAATCGTGGATTACAAAGAAGAATGGCGTACTTGTACGTATGGTTCAAGACTCCATTACGTCAAGTCATTCTCAAATCCTGGTTCCCAAGAATTTGAGAGTTAAAATTTTGCAGCACGCTCACGACTCTCAGTGTGCTGGACACATGGGTTTTTTCCCGTACTAAGTCAAGAGTCCTTGCGGCTTTCTTTTGGCCATTGGTAAACAAGGACATACGGATTTATTGTCGATCTTGTAAAGTATGTCAGGAAGTTAAATCCAAAGGTCCACGGCATGCTGCACCCATTCAGGCGGCGGACATTCCTATTCGGCCGTTCCAAAAAATGGCCATAGACATAATTGGTCCATTTAAGATCAAGTCTGCCAGAGGACAACAGTTTATCTTGACGTGTGTTGATATGTGCACACGTTGGCCAGAGGCTATTCCTCTGAAGAGCATTACTACTGCTGATATTGCAGATGCTCTTTGGCTTATATTTTCTCGTCTGGGGTTCCCCGGAGAGATATTGTCAGACCATGGCACCCAACTAATATCAGATACCATGTCTCAAGTAATGTCTACTCTGCAGATAGATAGATCTTTAAGTAGTATCTACCATCCAATGTCTAATGGTATGGTCGAACGCCTTAATAGAACACTTAAAAACTTACTGGGGAAGATAACTGAGGATCATCCTCAGGACTGGGACAGAGTTTTACCTGCGGCCCTCTTCGCTTACAGAGAGGTACCCAATGAACATACGGGATTTTCTCCCTTTGAACTCGTCTTTGGCGCGCGTCCGCGTGGCCCTATGTCGTTGCTTCACGATCTCATAACATCTGACAATATTGACGATGACACAAAGTCATCCTACGAATATGTCATCGCGTTGAGACAAAAGATTATCGAAGCATGCAAATTAGCAACTTCTTCTTCTGAATTTGCGAAACAGAAGGCAAGGCAATTTGCCAATAAGAAGAGATGCTTACGACAACTTTGTCCTGGTGACAAAGCATTTGTATTACTACCTTGTAGGGAAAACAGATTACTTATTTCTTGGAAAGGTCCGTACGATATAATATCGAAAATTTCCGATGTCGACTATATTGTCGATATTGATGGGAAGCATAAAACCTTCCACATCAATATGCTTACTGAATTCCATGAACGTCCGGATTATTTGCAACCCATTTTCAAGCAACGGACAATTCTCCAGTACCACATGGTCATTACTCATCACTGTCCGTGATACAGGATGAGGAAACAAGTTTTTCAGATGTAAATCTTCCTCTTCCAATGATCCCACTTCATTCCAGTGAATCATGGAAGAACGTTACTGTCTCTCCTGATTTGTCTCTAGGAGAACAGCGACAAGTTTCAACTATGTTGCAAACATTTCAGGATGTACTCACTGACATCCCTGGACAAACGAATGTCATTCAACATGACATTGTTCTAACTGACCATACTCCTATTAGGATTAGACCTTATCCTATACCTATACATTTTCAAGCACAGGTCGAGAAAGAGTTGGATGAGATGATAGATTTGAAAATAATCGAACCATCCACCTCTGCATATTCTTCGCCGATGGTTATTGTGCGTAAAAAAGACAATAACATACGTCTTTGCGTTGACTATCGAAAATTGAATCAAGTAACTAAGTTCGATGCCGAACCTATGCCTTTACTGGAAGAGCTACTTACTCGACTCTCCAAATCTCATTTTTTCACTAAACTTGATTTGTCTAAAGGATATTGGCAAGTTCCTTTATCTGAACGCGCCAAACCTCTCACGGCTTTTTCAACACCTAGAGGTTTGTTCCAATGGAATTTTATGCCTTTCGGTCTTATGAACGCACCAGCTACATTCGTACGCATGATGCGCCGAATCCTATCTTATCGGTCAGATGTCATTGCATATCTAGACGACATCTGTCTTTTCAGCGATACTTGGGAAGATCACTATTCGGGGTTAGATGAATTGCTGTCTACTTTGCGTGAGCACAACCTGACAGCGAAACCCTCTAAAGCCTATATTGGTTTTAGCGAAATTTCTTTCCTAGGCCACCGAGTTGGTCATGGTTTCCTAAAGACAGAGGACCATAATACTAGTAAGATACTTAACATCTCAATCCCTAAGACTAAAAAACAGGTGAGAAGTCTGTTAGGTCTTATTCAATTTTATGGCAGATTCATTCAGAATCTATCCTCTATCATGGCACCTCTCTCAACACTTCTAAAGAAAGGTTCGCCTAATGTGGTCCACTGGTCTCAGGAATGCCAATGCTCTCTGGATAAGATTAAAAACACTGTTTTTCAACACCACCTATTTTAGTGCTACCCACTAAAGATAAGACATTCGTTCTTCGTAGTGACGCTTCATCCACTGGGATTGGAGCGGCACTAATGCAAGAGTACTCTGGAACTCTGCATCCTGTAATGTATATTTCCAGAAAACTTAATGCGGCAGAAAGGAATTATTCGGTTTTAGACCGTGAGCTATTAGCTATGGTTTGGTCGATCCTCAAACTACAGAGAGTCCTTCTAGGCGCACATTTCATAGTAGAAACCGACCAAAAAGCTCTTACTGCTATACAGAGTAAGAATTTGAAGAGCTCGAGGTCTACTCGATATGCAATTGCTCTTCAACCTTTTCATTTCACTGTGCGAGCTATTCGTGGATCAGATAATGTGATGGCAGACATTCTGTCAAGATGCCCACATGATTCCACATAACTATTAGGGCTTAGACTTCTTGATATGTCTAGTTCTATAGTAGTTCCTTTTCTATATCATGATAGATACACATTTGTAATTTAATAATATAATGATTGTATCACTACATAGCGGTTCATTGATGTTTATTCACCGCTGTGCTTTGATGATTTTTTTCTTCATAAATCATAAATTTAAGATATCTAATGCGAAATGATGATATGAATTTTTTTTAGGCATTGTGTAATTGCCAGAATTGTATTATACTTTGATGACACCTTCCTGGAAAAATATACTTGTAGAGAAATAATTTCTCTCAGTTTATGAGACACATTCTCACCAGTCGCTCCATAAGTCGACTTAGCCTCATATTAGGCGTTATAGGTATTCCTGATATTTTCATCTGCGCATTATTCATGCGTTGTGAGCCTATTGTACGTTGCCCCTAGATGTATTTCAAAAAAAAAAAAAGTTCCATTTTTTTTTTCCCGGGAGGTGTGGTAAGACTGTTACGTGCAGTCTTTGATATCTTACAATATTATACATAGGTAATTTTTTAGTGCTTAAGGGAAAGTCATTATTGAGTTACTTCCCTTGAAAGTTGTGTCGGCTCTTTCGATCAAACTCCGCGGATAAATCCATTTTACTGCGATTTATTCGTTGTTTGGGTAATAATAGATTGTTCTTGCTTCAGAATATCTATGGCCTGAATTTATGTGTATTGTTTGTCTGAGTAGGACGAGTCTGTCTTATATCTGTATATCTTTACATATCTAAGTCGAACTATATGTTCTGTTGTCTCTAGAGAGGTCGAAGGCTATTCGGCGGATGTGTCGCTAGAGTGTGGTGTGATTTGGCTTCGTCCTGATAGGGACTGTGTGTTTTCCATGTCGGCCTGTCGCCGGGGAAAAAGTGATCTCAGTATTTGTGGGGAAGGTGATAGTCGTCTAAACCTATCGTGTATGCTTTACCCCAGTGTTTAGTCGTATTGCCAAGGAATGGCAGTTTCATATTTCCTATACCAAGGTAATCAAAGATACTCTTATGAACTCTCGATCGAAGCCACCATTTTCGATAGTTACGATTTGAATGTCTAAGAGAATATATTTGACTCGATGAAAACGACTTCGATTCCTAGCAGCACTATATCCTGTAGATTGCAGTCAATTGTTCATGATCAAATCTACAGAGCAATGAAATGTTTTATGAATGACTAACTTTAGGACAGATTCATTATCTGTATCCAAACGTGAGTGACAGCTCACGAGTGAAGCCATCTTGGAACCAAAACATGTAGTGACTTTCAAGAAGAGAAAAGGGATGCCCGTATTATCGCTTGTTTAGTCCAGAGATCACTGCTACACATGAGAACCCGTTTTATTAGCGGATCAAATATTATTAAATTATGGAAAAAATATATGAGAGCTGAATCATTATTATTGTAAGAATCGTCGGCGAGAACGAGAGTTAGGTTTGTAGAGCCATCTGAAATAATAGTTTTATAATCTTACGTTGGAGCTCAGTCAGTGAAAGTCCAGATGATATTATGTAAGGGCGATACTGAGATGCTTGGCTACTGACGAGTCCATTATACACCTATTTCTACATGAGTGGCCCATGGTAACTTTGCAAGACCATTTGTTCACTGTACTATGATGTATTATGGCAACCTGTGATTTGTCACTATCTGTGCTGTCGAGTGTGTACGTCCAATTAAACTTTAGAAAAGTACACACCGTTGGTGTCGATGAACTTCCAGCCATACATGAGTTGTGAGAAAAGAACATTTTTTTGTCAAACACGACGAACCTTTATCATCATTCGCACATTATACACTCAATCCATGCCTACACACCACTGCGTAGGTCAAGTTGACATTCCATACACTACAGTGGAGCAAACAACACCATAGAGATCTTATCAACTGATGATGATGATGATGTCTGCTTCCATCCACTTATATCTATCTTTTGGTGGATATCATTAACGGGAATAAAAATCCAACGTTAAGACGACTTAACTTTCCAGTTTAGTTGTTTAGTCAACAGTGACAGTGTCTGAATGTGGAGATCAGGAAAAACGACATGTTGAAATAAAGGCACAAGCTATGCATGGGAACTCGTAAACCCTCATCGTGTAAAATAAATTTGTTTCAGAAACCATCACTCCAAGGGTCCATTAATGCAGGCTCCCTGCAAGGTGGCTAGCTGTAGTGTTGGCCCATGCTCCATAACAACAACAAAAAAACGGAAAATAACTAATTATTAATGTTGCAAAACAGTTAGTTGTCAAAATATTTTTCTACTGGTCCCAGTTGTAAACTGTTTATTCCACTGTGACATATTACTGCTACCATAGGTGAAATGGGTTCATTTTCGATACAAGACAACAGGAGGCTGAGAAGCTTGGGAGTCATGACCCAAGTGGGCCCTGTTCCCCTTAGAGTGTAAAGGAGTATATCGGGCCGAAACACTTGTCAGACGGGGGTACTGCTTCTGATGATCAGATTGCTTCCTGTTTGTAACGCTCTGTAAAGAGTTTCCTACCATCTTCTGAGATACAAAAGTAATAAAACAGTTTATCACAGTAAATCTTTGAAGACTTCTGTAACATCTATCAAACGTGTTGAAAGATTTGTAAACCAGTTATCAAGATATTCGAGTTTTGATTCACATCTGTCGCAACATTTTTTTTTTTTTTTTTTACAATGATATCTGTTGTAAGCCGTTTCTAAGACGACAGGGCCCAGGAGTGTGAGAACCACTCGGAAAATCCGAGTGTTCTTAAATCCACAGAGATCGATGTCACCTAAATACCTTGGTGTGATGTTTCATTAAGGTCATCATGTTTTTTGATTGAAGCGTTCCGTCTCGTTTGCCTAAGGCAGAAAAAAGCCTTTTTCCTGAATGCACGAAAAACTACTTCCATCCCGAAATAAGCTGAAAAATCGTCAGGCGTCAGGATGACGAAGCGTGATATCCAAGACGTTGATTTGGAAAATCTGAGTCAGATTTTGTACTTTCCCCCTTATCAATTAAAACATTGCATTGTTTTAACTCATTCCCAGGAGTTAACCTTACGGCTGTGGTGAATATATTTTCAGGAGTCAAGCAGTGATAAAATTTGAGCAAGTGTCACATAATTATTTTGGGTCGATCTCTGCTTACTCCAGCAGTAATCAGTTACATTGTTGTACCTTGTGACATGCTTTTTCATGGTCGGGCACCTCTTTCTTTCTTTGATATGTAGCAGATATTTGGTATTGTTCAACATGCTTACACTCCTCTCACTGATAAGTCGTCACGTCTGTTTGGTTATCCGTTTCTCCTTGCTTTGGCAAGGAACGGCTGAGATAGTAATAAATCGACAACCATGTTGGTTACTCTGGGTGTGGCCGACATCAACTACAGATTAAGACTAAAATCACCCAGCGCATTTGTTTAATCGCCGAAAAGGCCATGGTGCGTTCTCTTGTCAAGATTTGTAAAGAGACGGAGTGTGTGTGCTCAATCGACATATAACGAGATAATTACTCGTCGTGTGCGACACATTTTTGGACAGAACATGCATGACATCACCGTTTCTGGCACACCTTGTTACAAAGACATTACTTTATATTAAAGTAATAATAAGTTATTTGTAAATATTGGCCGATAGATAATCGGATGTTTCATTCCATGTATGGGAGACGTGACCTTTTGCATCAAGCATATTATTTCAGGCGCAAATAATTTTTGAAAAATTGTCCCACTAAACGCGCATTTCTAAAACACGCTTGTTTGCAACGATTGAGAGCTTTCTTAGTATTCGTAAGCAAAACAATTGCGGGGGAGGACAGGCAATATAAACTAACATTTTACAGCTTTTAAAGACACTGAAAATTCACTGTGAGGATCGCTTGCCAAGGCGAAACCAGACTGCAAGGGTTAGAATTCTCTTTATTCAGTATTGGACTTTTGTGGAACATCTTGAAGGTCCTTAAAGAGCCCAGGAAAAACCATTTTATATAAGGAAGACCGGCAATCTGAGGAAACTGAAACATGGAGTCATAGTGGGGGAAGTTAGTGCTAACATAACGACTCCCAAGACACCTGAAAAAAAGGTGCCTTAAAACGCTACTTTTACTGAGCAAAACGGTCTGTGAGCCAAGACTGGCGTAAGTTGTACTGTTTTACATATTATATTTTTCATTACTAACATGTGAACTAAAATGTTTATATTGCCATGTGAATATTAAAATGTCGAAAGTGCTAGTGGATGTCCAAGTCATTTGAGGCTGGCAATCTCATCATATAGAACGATAATTTCATGAACCACCACTGCAAGGGCTGGTGACTGCTTATTGCTAGTTTCTTACAGAGAACTAAATTCATAGGTAGTCCCAAGTTCCATATGGACCAGGGAGGGAAAGATGAAGAAATGATGTACATTCTAATTAGAATATTTCATTTTCAAACCAGTGTTAAGTGTCTATGTAAAAAGATTCACTTAAAAACGTAATGAAAAGGTTTCAAACTTTCTCAACCATGTGTAGATGTAAATGAAAAACATATTCAATCTATATTGTGAACACTTTTCGAATCAATGTAGATGTTAACGTAAACATAGTCCTATACTATGTTATTAACCTTTTTCATTTTAAATGTAAATGTAACTCTAAAAGCTATTTCAACTTAAATATAAAGAAAGTTTTCTCTCGCGGGATTATGCTTAATTCTCATCGAGGAAAATTCTGAGGTAAGAGGGAATGGTGGAATACGGAGAAAGGGAACACATATCTATAAGTCGGAAAACGCAAATACTAAGGAGAGCGTTTTTGTTTCTATTCTTGTCTCCATAGATGTTTAAGTGTACCATTGAGTGGTACTATCTCTGGTAACAAGACGGGAAAAGTTGGCTTGAGCTTAATAGGACGTAGTGGACACTTCGTAAGACACTCCCTGACACTTCGGAACGTGGGTGCGGCCTACAACCTTGGTCAGCGACGAGCGTGATTCCAGTACCTACCAAGAACCTAACCGTCAGAGGAGCATAACCCATTTGACATCCTAGTAACACATAAAGCTGCCAAGTGAGTTCTTTTACACATTTCTATCACATTACAGACCAGTGTAAGATAACCTTTTTTATAAATAATAATTCATTTCTTTAAAACCTTGTTAAACCCTAAGGGACTATTAAATCTGTTATTTGTAGATACACAAATTTAACGTTGATTTAATCATTTTGAAGTTACTGCATGTTTGTCTCAGTCAATTTACTAATTACACTCTGTTTTTCTATTCCATATAAATAAGAATTCCACTGAGTAAACCAGGGTGGAGTCTTCAACGAGCTGAAATTAAAAATTGCTTAATTCTTCATAAACGGCGGCGGACCGATGTAAGTTAACAATTGCCCTGCCAATGCAGCTTTGTTCTTGACTTCGGAAATATCTTACGAACATTCCCTTGAGATAGAAGCACCATTATCCTTCTATCTACAACTCTGCCATGAGTAATCTTGTGCGAAGGTAGACACCTTTGAAAGCCCATATTAGATACTCTGAGTTTTGGCCACTGTTGGACCACTACTGCGAAGCAATTCCGTGACAGCAATTGCAGACAGAGGCGGATCTACTGTGAAGCTAATGAAGCTTGAGCTCAAGGGCCTCCAAGTCCAGTGTTCTCTGCAACACGTTTCTGTCCTATCCCCCAATACTTTTTTTTTTTAAAGGGACCCTCTCCAAGCAATTAACAGCTATCCAGGGTCCCAAACCATGTAAAGAGCAGCCACTAAGTTGGCGTACTGGTCTGGAGACTAATTTAAACCGGAGTAAAGCAAGTGATCGGTTAGGAGCAATGTAGCTAACACACGTTTTTTGTATCAAGGTGAAGAAATGAAAAAAAAATTGGATAGACCTTAGCTGAACAAATAAAGTACAATATTCAAATTACAACATGTGACGAAAATTATACCTCAATCCAGCCGGTGACAAACTGAAAATGAAGATACAGAAATATTATTTGACATTTATTTAATCAAGCAAGGCATAATTACCACATGTTGGAATGTTAAGGTTTATCCAGGAAGAAGATGATAAATGTTTTCTGTTATAGTAGATGTCGGCTGATATGAAGGCACATCAGCAGTCGTCGTGCTTAATCAGGTTGGCCGATCTGGTTGTGTGTGAGTGAGCAGCTATCAATGGGACGCGAATTCATGTAGTTTTTCTGGATCATAAACACCGGTAACTCCACCCACCACAATAACATCATCACATGTACCGTGCCATCTAAACTTGTTATATGCGAAGCCCTGGAATCAGGTTAACACGGCGAACATCTAGTAAACATGCATATAGTCAGGAAATATAGAAATAAACGACTGGAACGTCTATACACTGGTTTAATTATACTGGTTACAAGCACCTACTAGTCAAACGTAAACATGCTGGATAACACCGCAATATAAGCACATCATAACAATAGTTAGCACTGGTCACAAGTACAGTTTCACGATCAATTTCTTTTAGTACCGATCTCAGGTACACATCCAAATTTTCAGTAGGTAGTTTAATAATGCAGAGCATTAAAAAATCCCTAAAAAAAATATTTTATATAAATATAATATTAAAATATATATATTCTTTTTTTGGGGGGGGGGGGGGTGGGGGGGGGGAAAAAAATATAGTGGTTTGGGTTTTATTTTTTTTTTTTTGATAAATATGAATAAGAGAATATGACTTTCAAGTTATAGAGGATGAATTATTAGTTAGTAAATGATAGCATGAGAAATCGTACATCACAAGTTCATTTATAGGAATATTTTTTTTCTTTTTCTGTACAGTACTAATCCTTTATGATAAATCAACACGTTTTTAAAAAATATGATGCCTATTATATTATACACACAAAGGCCGCGAAGAGTTAATCAATTTATACATTGGTACATTCTTAGGAGAAGTATGAAAGATATAATACACAAGACAGTTTTATATTACGTAAGCGCTTATGAAGATCTTTAGGAAAATATCAAAACCTTTTTCACCAAAATCTGATTCCTCCATTAATTCGGGACACCCTGAGACCGCCAGTACCATAAAGCTGTCTTATTGTGTCATTCCCTCTCACTAAGCTCTCCTCAGCATTCGGAATGTCACGAAAATTCTCCCCCGACTAAAAAAACCCGCTCAGGTTCAAAAAAAAATCATCCCCCCGCAGCAAAAAACGCCGCTGAGCCGTGAACTCAACACATCTCGAAGGTTCGAGAACATTCGCGATGTTATTATTAAACCCAACTAACCGTTTAGCACAGCTTTACAAGCGAGATAACCGAAAAAATCGCAACCCTGTACGCACTACAAGTCAATTTAACTGGATGAAAACACCCCTAGACCAAAAACACGATCCTCTGAACACTACTCCATTGTCAGAACTACACGAATCTAAGCTTTTTTTAGATCCGGAAAATCGGCAGTTAGAGCGCGTTTTGCTGTTCCGCGCAGCAGGTTTCTCTGAACTGAAACTAGATAGTGTTTACACTTCCGTCTCACCCTACTAAGCCTAAATGAGTGTCACCAGTATGCACTATGTTTGTTGAGTTAGATGACAGCAAAGGCACCGATAAAGGGAAACAGATCACCACCCATGCCTCATAAAGCATGAGACCTATGACGGAGAACTCTACACACTTCAACCTCCAGAACGAGTAGGTATATGCTAGTGTAAAAATACCATTAACCTTTAGATGATGTATTATAATCATCTTATTATTTCTTTTTTCTTTTTTCACTTTACAGACGTCGACTTGAATACGTGTCAAATACAGCATTGGACAGCTTAAGCTGTGTTGGTATCTCCGTAGAGCTTATCCTGGAACGGTAATCTGTTGATGGCCGCATGATGTGTATCTTTCTGTGTTTCCTTCATATGTTCCCACCCACAAACCTATAACAGCAAAGCCGGATATTTTGTGAGTGTAAAGTGACCCTGAGTAATTGAAACCATTGTTCAGCCCTTGGCCTAATGACCTTTACGTGCAAATGTATACGTAAGTACAAGTTTAGAAGACTAACCTGATAGCAATCAGAATCCCTACACATACAAAAATGCAGTGTTTTCCGCCGGCATGTAGTAAAATTGAGTGAGCAGTCTGCAATTTATTGGGTCTGATTGCCTAAATTGAATTCCAATTTTACGAGTTAATATTTTTTACTTACACGTACAGGTAGAAATTTATTTTTTTTTCATTAACAAGCGACACACTTGGCGGCTTTCAGCCCTTCGGCACAAATGACATGTCAATGCCAGGCTGGGTAAACCCTGTGGACCTTTCCCTATCCAACCCGGTCAGGAAGCTTCGGCCCCCTTCTCATCCACAGAAGGCAGTTTAGTCCAGGTCAAAATTCCCGGTGGATGAACACTCTTTTCCAAAATGGCCCACTCCTGGGCTTGAACGCATGAACACCTGATAGCCCAGCGCCAATGAGGTAAGCATTACGCCAGGGCCGGGCACGAACAGGTAGAATAAATCATCACATGTTTAATAAATAAAGACAGAAACAAACCTGCCTCTAACTTTGCTCGGTCGGTGACCATCCGTCGTGCAGTTCTCGAACTCTGATCTATGCTTTGCACCTAGGCCTCCGCAGTTCTCCGCCAATTCTTTTTGAGTTGACCTCTCTTTCGCCTTCTTTCTGAGGTCTATAGCATAGCAGTTCTTGTGAGTACGTGGCCAACCCAACTCCTGCCAGATGTTTTTTCAACGGGCAAAGGCTGTATATATATATATATATATATATATATATATATGATAATATATTATTATATATATATATATAATATATATAATAAATATATTTATAGATAATATTATATATATAGTTTATATAGTATATATATATGACAAAAGTATAACATAATCATTCTTGAATATTATTTTAACGGCAATTCAGAAACATATTTATATACTTTCGGGAAAGTAACGAGAACCGCATCACAGGCTGTGACGGGCCGCATGCACCTGGCGAGCCGGCTCTATGGGCCACCCAGTCCTAATATATCAAAATTAAAGCCCATTCGGGATTAACGATCACATTATTCCTCTATCAACTTTTTAAAAAGAAAAGCAAAATGCTTTCAATGGAATATAAACGGGCTGGAATTTTAATTGGTGTTTGTAAGATTTATTGCTATTTATCATAAATAACATCTTTGTTGTGGCAAATTTACATTGTTGCATTGAGGTTTTAATTCTACTTCTTTCTACTTCTTCTTCGTACACTCCTTCAGACGTGCACGTGTTTGTGTTTCCCCAAAGAAAAGCTTGTAGTAACAGTTTTGAGGCTATTTTAAATCTCCGTGCAGCTTTTCCATGAATCGTTACTGGTGTCGGCCCATATGCCGCTTTTTTCTCTTCGTATGTTGGGGCAACTTTGAAGCAGAACGTTCCGCAGTCATTTTATCAGATTGAGAATATTTTTTTTTAAGGTTTAATCTACGATTCCTATTGTCCTTTTTTTGGTGTGAAGGTTTACAGCATAACGTAATAGTTTCCTGAGCAGAGCTCTCAAAATAATTTTTTTTTTTTCATTCATTCATAACCCTCCTCTCCCATAGGGGCAATAGGCCCTTCAACACAAACACATGCCCAAGTCCTCCTGTCCACGTGCCATCATCTCAAGTTCATTCCACGTTCTCCTTATCATTTTCACCTCTTGTTTCCAGCTCATCTTCTCCATGATGCTTCTTGGTCAACCTCTGCCTTTCTTGCCCATGGGGGTTCCAGAACAAGGACTGCCTTGTAATGCTATCAACAGGTTTCCTCAGTGTTGTGTCCTGTCCATCACGCCATCGTTCGTCTTCTCATCTCTTGTTCCACTGGCCACTTGTCTAGTTCTGTGTCATCAGTTCCACGTTGTAAATCTTTCATTACAATACCATTTTAAGTAAGCCCTCTATCTACGCAATCACCCATTTATGAAAGTCTGTAGCTTTTTGGTTGTGGTCTTTGTTGTTCTCCATGTCTCAGAGCCATACAATAGGACTGACTTCACATTTGAGTTGAAGATTCTTATTTTTCGTGTTGGATCCGATTTCTCTTGATCTCCATATATTTCCCAATGCAATGAAAGCTCCTCTTGCCTTTTGTATTCTTATTTTGATATCGCTGTCTGTCCCTCCAACTTTGTCTATATTACTGCCAAGATATGTGTATCGATTCTACATCTTGTTATTGGTGTTTTCTTCATGTTCAACTCTGTTATTATTACCTGCATTTTATTCTCATTATTATTAGCTCTTTGTTCGCCTGTGTACTTTCAGACCCAATTGCTGTTACCTTTCATCGAGTGTTTGTCAATTTGTCCTTGCAATCTGATGTAAGGTTATAAGGACAGAAAGAGCCCATGTAATCAGCAAAATCCAGATCATCCAACTGCTTAGTTCGGAGTCCACTGGATTACATATTCTGTTTTGTGTGTTGTCGATGTTTCCTTATAAAACCCAGTCTTATTGCAAGTAAGAAAATCAAATGGAAGACAGTAGGCAATCCCTGTCGCACTCCTGTTTCTTATCCCAAAACGGTTTCTGTAAGCTGTCCTTTATGAAAGAACTCTGCGAATGTCCATGATTTTCATTTGTTTTTTCTTTATTAAAATAATGATCTTCCTGCGGACCTCCCAGTAATGCCTCATCAATTTCACCAAAGTGATTCACTGTCAAATGCCCTTTAGTCGTAGTCCCACAAATCCGATGAATAGTGGGTGAAACTCCCATTTCCAGACTTTGTTCAAGCTATTATTCTCAAAGCAGCTATCTGGTCTGTACAGTATCTGTTTTTGTCGAAAACCTGCCTATTGCATCTCTCAGTATTCTTGTCCTATGGACTGCTTTTTTAATCTCTCCAAGGATAATCCTCTGTCAAAATAATGACGTAGTTTAAAAAGTAAACGCTCCGTCAGCCTGTCAAATCCTGATCCAACGGTAGATCATTATGGAATTGATATGATAGACTTTTAGGGGACCTAAAGAGAAAAAGAAAGAATTTTAATACTAGAGGAATATTTAACCACTAGGCCATCACTGTTATGAGCGTCCGATTGACAGAGTAGTTACAACGAGCTGGTCTCTCTCGCGCAATGGTGCCGGTTCTATATCACGATACCGGCAAGGCTCCAGTCCCTACCCATCCTGTAAATGGTTACCTGACTCTGCTCTTTGAGTTAGGGAAGGAAAAGGCTGTGACGAAGGGAACTGGTCAGCCCATCTCTCGATGCTGCCACCTAGAATGGTGAAGTCTCTAATAATTCAAACGCTATTCACCAAATTCAGTAAAAGATTACTAGCATACACAAAAAATTGACGAATTCTGTAAAGGAATCAGTTATTAGCGATGAATTTAAGGAAGATGTACTGTTCACAGTCAGCTAAAAGATTCTCCTCCATCAAATTTCATTCTGCGTCGTTGTGAAATGTTGATTTTTCTTTTTCACTATGGTCGTCCGCATACGACTCACACACAGAGATACAGCAAGAGAGAGAGAACGAACGAACGAACTTTTTTATTTTCAATGGGTTAGAGAATTGGCGCGCAGGCCCCGTCTAACATTTTTGCCCTTCCTTCTCTCACTTATCTTGCAATACTATACGCCCTTTCATTCTCACATGTTGACTTTAAGCATTAAATTGAAGCATAAATACATTATAAAAGGTTATATAAACAGCATACAATGACATTACCCAATCATAATTTTTTTCACAAAATAAAGTACTTTATTTTTAAGCAAACAAGAACGTAATGAGAAAGAAAAAAACCCCCAAACAAACAAATCCAAAACATCCTACACGGTAAATCAGACAATAATTCGGAGTATGATCACATTAGGGTGTAATAAGCAGAACTCCTGAAATATTTGAACAGTCTGCTATTGAGTGAGTAGGAACTCCGTGTTTTTTCCTTGCTTCTCTACCTAACTCCAGAGCAGAATCAGATAGAACGAACATACGAACGTACGATAAAGAACGTTTATCTTCAAATGGTTTTAGGATTTGGGCACGCAGGGCCTGTTCTAACATTCTGCCCATCCTTTCTCTCGTCTCCCATACTGAATTCATTTATCCTACACATGCATTTTTCAATATTATTTAAAAAAAAAATAAAAATAAATAAAATCAATGCAATAAAAACAAAGTAAAATCCCAACATTGTAAAAAGTATAACAGTTACACACATTTACAGGACTTTATCATAATTCAAATATAAACAAGGCAGAATAATCCTTAATACAAAATACACATCGTCTTATTAGCAAATGGGTTTAAGAACATCACTAAATATTAGGGTGTCATTATAATCTTCACTAGCGTCATGTAATGTATTTGAAAAGTCTGTGGATTGTATGAATGTGGACTAAGCGAGTGCTTTTTAGGTCGTGTGGAAGATTGGTTCCCACCCACTGAGATGAGCAGGCCAGAAAATGCTAAACTTTTGTCTTGAATATAGTCGCAAGCCTTGGCTTTGGGCACAGTGTAATATGTTTAAGCGTTGCCCTCTGTGTCTTTCTGTTGTATATTTGAAAATAGGCCACTGACTTTTGGAGCATGATCTGTGATAGGATTTTGTGAATGAATTTGGCTTTGTTGAAGAGGAAGCGCTTTCTTAGTGAGTAATATGTTAAGATGTTAATGTAGAACCTACTAAGTGTGTTAGGTGTTTGTCAAAACTAGGCGCACCTGCCACGTTTTTGTAATGGAATGGATGTCTCTTTTGTGTTGGACATGGAGCAGGCCATCCCAGATTGTGGAGACAATAGTCTAGCCGTGTTTTGTATTTGTATGATATATAGAACATCTTTCCTTGTCTTCTCATCTAGAAAATGTTTTGATCTTAGCTAACTAGGTGAGAACGTTACTGTGTCCGTTTGTTTAGGTACCAGTGGGCTAGTGCATGGCGAATTCGCAACCCCCCCGTAGTAAGAGAGAGGAGCAGAGAAGAGTAGAAGTAGAGAGGAGAGAGAGAGAAGAGGAGAGAGAGAGAAAAATATAATATTTTTGCATTAAATATTGTGAGGTGCAGTTCCAATGAAGGAAAATTGCTCATCTCTAAGCACTATTTCACATCCGATTTGTTATGAAATAGGATTCTGTCAATAATACTTTTAAACCGTGTACTCCAATATCCTCAGTAAGTTTTAACCACCACTTCTAAATATTGTCTGCAGTAGTTTTAACCACCACATCAATATCGTTAGTAAGTTTTTTTTTACCGCTACTCTGCAGTCTTTGCCAGCAAGTTTTTACTGCCATTCGAATATCGTCTGTAAGTGGTATACCGTCAGTGCAGTTTTGTTCGTAAGTTTTTACCACCAACCAAAGATCGTTAGTTAAGTTGTTTTTTACCACCACTCCAATACGCGAAATACTACTAATAATGTTTTACCTGTCCCTTCAAAGATTTGTTCAGCGCGGACATTTTTCAAGATAAAACAGTACACGAAAGATAAACAGTACATACACGAAGATAACACAGTACACGAAAAATAAACAGGACCGAAACGATATTTCTGTGCACGGAAAATTAAATATTCCACGAAAGATAATAGTAACATGAAATGATAAAAAATATTCGAATGATAGGAAAACACTATACACGAGCGGGATACAACAGGGAGGCAATCTGATCATCAGGAGAGGGAGTCGCCCTCCGTCGATACAGTGTGTTTTTTTTCGGCCCCTCATTCTCCTTTAACACTCTAAGAGTGGGGGGGGGGGGGGGAGGGGGGCCACCTGGGCTCGCCCCCCCCCCCCCCCACCCCATGACTCCCGAAGTGTCCTCTCAGCCTCCTGGTTTGTCCGTGTGTAGCAAATGAACCCATTCAGTTAGTTAGTAGTATACACCTCACGGTAGAAGGGGAACGACTAAGTAAGTTCAATGTTAGTTAGTTTAATTCCCATCTGATTTTTTTTTTAATATTTGTTGCTGTAATGACCACTAGTACTCAAACGCAAAAACCCATTGAAGGTTGCAAAACGGTTATATTAGTGGTATATTGTGCAGTTTTTGGTTTCTTCGAAGTTGTCCGGATGTTGTTTAGTCCCTGAAAAGGTACTGGGTCCCTAGAAAAGGACCACTATAGCTGAACTGGTCTCGGAATTCCTCTACCGTTTGCTTGCCTGTCCGTGGTGTGTTCATTGTGTTTTTCATATCCTGCCTCCCTATCCTGGCTTGTGAGGATGTTGTGTTGTTTTGTGCCCTCTTCGTGTTTCTGTTTCTTGTGTCTTCCTCTTCTCCTGTATCGGGAAAAGCGCTTTTTTCTATAATTGTTGGGAGTAGCATCTCTGTCTAGCGTTTCCTCGATGACTTCACCGTCTGATTGAGGTTAGTTCGTTTTAGTGTCTTTTGTGTTTGAATGTAATTTTTCTTCAATGGGTCATTCTTCTGCCCTCTATTCTTTTCAGTATATTGTCGTTTCCATCTTTCAGTTCTATCAGCTTCCTGACATCTTCTCCTACTGCTGCTGAATTCTTTTCATGTCTTAGGTGTATTATTTCATGTCGTTTATGAATCGATGTTGTTTGTTGTATTCGGCGCTTTCCGAGCTGTCATGTGATTTCTTCACATCTGTCAGTTGAGGTTCTGTTTTTTGAGTAGGATGGCTGGCGGTTATTCTTCTCTCCTCCTTCGCATTGTTGTTGTTTCAGAATCTCTCACGGTCAGTCGTGAGCCGTCCCTGACTTGTTCCTCCTTAGCCTGTCTTGGCGCCTATAACCTAAGAGGTACTTGCCTTCAGTGTGTTTTTTGCCTCTTGTTACGATACCCCCTTTCCAATGAGCCAACTGTGAAATAATTGCCTTGTTGTTGTTTGGAATTCGAGGAACACCCGCGGTATCGTGCTCCGTCTTTCCAGTAGCAAGTGGTAAAGCTTTACATTTTCTATTGGTTGTTTTGGCGTTTGTAGTATCGCTGTCATTTTTTTGAGCCTGTTGGGCAGTCTTGTATTCGTGGCTATTGCCCCGCACATATCTACATTACGGACGTCTCTTTTCTGCACTGTTCTTTGTGTTGAGAAAATCCCTGGCACTATTGAACACTGCATCACTGGCGGGATTGTATGCATGTGTTTTTTCTTCGAGGTCTAAATCGGATAGGATGTTTTTCTGGGATGTTTGCCCTTGTATAGTCCACTATTATCAGTCAGTGGTCTTCTTTTCCAGGGACTTAAGCCTTTCTGCGTGTGTGAACCTGGTTCCGAGGGTTTTCGGCCTGGATGTAGCTGGAAGGCCTCTGTTCTGACAAGCTGGTGTCCTATTCCCTTTGTGACTACTTCTCTTGGTTCTCTCAGTGTAGATTTTCTGCTTGATTTGATCCGGTGTGGTAAGCTGATAATTCTGTAGGCCCGATGCAGAGCAGTCATCAGCGCTTGTCTTTTCTGTATCATCCAGGGCAAGTGTCACTCCCTGTTGATGCCTTTTCTGATACTTATTATTCCTCTTTTGCCTACTACATTCCGCCAGACCATGATATGACTTTGTCGTCCGGGAGTTGCCTGAGGTGGCTTTCTCCTCCGGACAATTGTGTAATTTATTTTTTTGCGCTCTTGATTCCGTGTTCTTTGTGAACGCTTTTTTCGTAGTCGCCTGGCGGCATCTCCATTCTGCAACCACGGGCTGTGTATCTGTCTTTGGGCTCGGTACCCTGTCCCTCTTCTGTCTGCTCGTGATTCTGCTTCTCTTGATCACCGCGGGAGACTTGGCTGTTTTTCTGTTTGAATTGCGGCGTATCTCGATGTCATCTGACACTGAGTCCACTCCAGATATTGCTTCTTTCAAATGTTGGAATGAGGAGACTAAGGAACTCGTCACCGTCTTCATGCATTCTGTATAGTGGCGTCCATCAACGGTCTCTTCGATAGCTTCCTGAGACTAATTCGTTCTAGTTCCGCGTTGATTATTGTCCTACCAAGTCGGCATCAGCAGGCTTGGCTTCACTGTAGATGTGACTCTTTGTGTGTTCTGCTTTTCTTTGGACTACCCTTGTGCTGGTCCTGCGTGTAGAAGAGTGTCTCTTCCATCTCCTTCATAGTGTTATGAAGGTGGTCCTGTTTTTTTTCCCGCTGGGCTGTTTTGCTTTAGTTCAGTGCTGGTGGGCTTGGTGTAGACCTTCCTCTTCTTTTCTGCCGTGTTGTTTATTCGGGTCCACTTTGATGAAAATGTGATCTTTGTTGTGTTATTGCTAGCTTGTTCGTATCGGTCCAAATGAAAACGCCATTCACCTTGGATACAGCTTTAAAATCCACAATTCCCGCCAGCCGGAGGCAATTGTGAAAGTAACAAAGTGAAGACAATTAATGCTGGTTTTCCTGCGCACACCAACTGGAAACACACCTGCGTGAAGCCGACGAGAAGCGTGAAGCCATACGAGCTGCATCTGAAATCTTAACTTGATAAACAGTAATGGAAAGAATAAGAAAGTACACGAAAAATAAACGGACGAATACGGAAAGATAAAGGCTACAAAAAGATATAGAATACACTGAAAATGTAAAGATTCACAAAATAAAGATTATACGAATGATGAAAGCGAGCACATCGAAAGATAAAGAAGTACACGAAAGATAAACAGGTACGGAAGATAATAACAGTACTCGAAAGATAAACAGTAACAAGAAAGAAAAAATATTAGTACGACAGAAAACAGTTACACGAAAGTGAGAAGATTACAAGAAAAATAAATAGTACACGAAAGATAAATAGTACAGTGAAAGATGAAACAATCTACCAATGATGCATTGGGAGTACCTGTAGATAAAGACGGACCGTTGCCTGCCTATGACTAGAGTTCTAAAAATACACGCTATACCAAAATAGTACCCAACTGAGGTCCTTCATTCATTTTTTTTTTAAGTATCGAGTAGGACATTTAAGGTACATTCAATAACGCGACGTCCAGACCCCTTCAGAAATTTCCGAAAAACGCTGGACCAGTA